>NHYE01001408.1:0-75327 GCA_002938385.1 Gymnopilus dilepis | reverse complement strand
GGTAAAAGAAACTCGAAAGTGACAAAGCGAAGAGTGTAAAAAGAAAAAAGACTCCGACCAATAAAATAATGGCGTTGAGATGCGTGGAAATTGTAATTGGGGTTTAGCTTGATGTTTGTGGTGGTGATGGTGGGTGGTGGTGGTGGTGATATTCAAGAAAACAATCAAAAATGAAGAGGAGAGACAGGAGTGGAGGAACGAAGGATAGGAGTGTTGGCATGGAGGGTAGGTGCATATGATAAAATAGACACCACCAAAAAGCCATTACAGGATCAAAAGAAGACAAAAGCGTTCGTTCGTAAAGCATCCATCATGGCGCCATTAAAAGAAACAAGGGAAAGGGGAACACACAACCACCAGGAAATTCGTGAAAGATCTTGACATCGAGTCTGTCGTCGTCGTCGGCATCGTCAATCGAACCAAAGCAGGTGAGACGAGCTCAAGCTCTCTTCGCAGCAGAACCGCCCGACGTCACATCAGACGACTTCCATGACGAAGAAGCAGACCGGTCCCGATCAAGGTCAAGGCTTGCGAGGGTGCCATTCAGATCCTGAATCGCATCGCTCTCGCCAGTACCAGCAGCACCCGCACCAGCAGAGCCAGGGACGACACCCATCTGCCCAGACGAAGGCCGCGAGATCGGCGCCGTAGGTCGATGAAGGGGCGTAGGCGGGTCCGAGTTATCTCCAAACCCATATCTACCCCCCGAGCTCCCACTCCCAGGACGTCCGATAGCGCTCCCAACAGAAGTAGGCGACACCTTGCCAGTCCCAGTCCCAGCCGTAGGCCCATTCCCAATCACAGCCGAAGTCGCAGTGTTCACCTTGAGGTCCTGCTGCTGCTGCTGCTGAGAGTGCTGTAGCTGCTGAGAGGACTGCTGAGCCTGCTGCGATTGCGAGGAGATCGGATAAAACCCAGGCGCATACGCCTTCGACGGATGCGGCAGGCCCCCATCCAGCCTCGAGGAGAACGGCGACGACGTATCCCGACGCACACCCACGCTCTCCGAGGACATGTACAGATTGTTCGGATCAGGCGAGAAGGGCGAGAAGCTCGAGTGACGGTGCAGATCCGGACGCTGCGACGCCGCACCAGCAGCAGCAGTGGCGGAGGTATAAGTCGAACCAGAGTTGAGGCTCGCACCCGTCAGTCCCTGTCCCTGACCTAGACCCTGACCCAGCCCAGCCTGTCCCTGCAGCTCCTTCTCACCAACGCCAAGAGCAACACCCGGCGAGAACCCATACTCCGCATACAGACTCTCCAAATCCTGATTCTGACCTCCAAGATCATACATCCCTCCCAACCCGCCAAGACCCGCATTCGCCCCCGTCGGACTGTGGCTCCCATTACTACTACCGAAGTACCCCTGCGCAGAGAACTTTTGCAGGATCTGCAATGCCTGATCGTGCGAGATCGCACCAGAGGGGACTTGCGGGAGGCTGAACTGGCTTTGGAGCGCAGCAGCTTGGGCAGCCTGAGCAGCGGCCTGCGCGGCTTTATCTGTCAAAACGGAAAAGGATCGACATGATTAGCGCTCTCGCTTCTCAAGTGACGCGTGACGTCAGAGATGAAAGGGCAACGCACATTGACTACGACCCCAACTCAACCGAATCCGACTCCCACCAATAGGGAATCCCTGCATCTTCTCAATAGCCCTCTCCGCATCCGCCTTGCGCACAAACTGCACGAACCCGCAATGTTTGCCCACAGGAACCTTGACCTGTCAAAAGAAGGAAGTCAGGATCGCCAATCAAAACTTCGAATCAACACACAACGCAAAACACGACAACGTGTGGCGCACACCACCAGGTGGGCTCAGGTGGGTGGGTGGCAAAGCGTGCCAAGAAACAGAAAAAAGAAGAAAAAGGAAACAAGCAACACGACAACTCACGTAATGGATGTCCCCAAAGGGGGCAAAGAACGTCCTCAGCGTGTCCTCACTGATCAGCGGGGACAGCCCGCCCACAAACACCGTCGTATTATACGGATCCGTCGACGTCAACTGCTCCCCATTCGGTCCAATCAGGTTCCCCAAAATCGCCCTCGCCTGCGCCTGATGCTTCCACGACTCGGCCGAGATCACATACCGCGGCGACGGATCCACGGCCTGCTGGGCCAACACCTGTCGCAGCTGCGCCTCCTCATACATAGGATCAAGTGCACTTGCCATTTTCATGCTCAGCGGACTCGTATCCAGCGGCTGGTTGGGGTCGTACCACGTCCTCCGCGGAGCAGAGTGCGTCGGAACGCTGTTGAGCATATCGTCAGAGGAAGATGTAAATGCGGAAGTGGAGATACTGCCGCTCGAGCTCGTGCCAGAGCTCAGGGAGTTGTTCGAGTTGGACCCGCCGAATGAGGATCCGGACGAGGTCGAATTGGATGCGGCATTGCTGCTCAAGGACAGGTTCGATCCTGCAGCGGCGATGGGCGCTGATACGCTCTTGGCTTGCGCAGCGTTGGGGAGGGGTAGAGCGATGGTAACAGGCTGACCCGAGGCGTCGGACGAGGTCCCAATATTAGCGGGAGGGGTAAACGATACTTGCGGCAGCTCAAAGCTGGGTAGTTGTTGTGGCGGTTTGAATTTAGCCGTAGCGGGGGAGATGCGCACTGAAATAGGAAAGGGGGTGAGTATATGCGCGTCTTTTTGAGCAATCAGAGGTAACAACTTACTTGGACGCGACAGACAATATAAACCATGCATTTCAATCAACGCGCGCTGCTGATCCGCCTCGTCCGTGAAACTGCAAATCGCAGTCAATACATCACCCCCTAGCGTGAGTGAGTCAACAAAGTACACATACCGAACAAAGCCGTAACCCCGAGAGACGCCCGTAACAGGATCCAGCATAATCTTCGCGCTCTTGCAGCTGAGGAAGGGTTTGATAAACTTGGGTTCCCTGTCGTTCCTGAGTCCAAGTATGGGATTGCGGAACACGGCGACCAAATCTGAGTTGGACGTCTCCGGCGCCAAGTCGCCCACAAAGATACTATACTCCTTGGGATATTGCTGCTGTGCGGCAGCAGGAGGCTGGGATCCGACACTGGCGGGGAATGCATTCGACAAGGGCGATGCCGAGGTAACAGCAGACGCCCAGTTCATGACGAAGGGCTTGGACGAATTGGGCATTTGCAGCGGCCCGCCATTGCCATTGGGGCCCTTTGAGATTTGTGCCAGCACGGACGCGGCGTGGGCAGGCGAGGGAAAGGTGAGGAAGCAATACCCAGGGTTGTTGGCCTGCTGGCCAGTGGCAGGATCCGGGGCGGGATGCGGCACCTTGATGCTCGCCGGCTCCCAGCCCATGAGCCCACAAACCTGTTTAGCGTACTCTTCGTCCATCCAAGGTTCTAGCTCGCCCCACCAAAGCGTGGAGCGCACAGCGAGGGAATTGGCAGCGGCAGAGACGTTCTGGGCGGCAGCGCTGGGCTGGGGCTGTCTGTATATGGCGAGCGGGTCGCGGTCGCTGGGGCTGGAGGAGGGATATATCGCGGCGGTGGGGGTGCTCGCTGTGGCGGGGAGAGGAGGCGGCGAGGGGCGATGGGAGGACTGGTGGTTGAAGGAAAGAAAGGAGGAGGTATTGGAAAAAGTCGAGTTGTGTCTGTTTGTATTTGGCCCTCCTCCTAGCTGCTCAAAGGGAGAGGCCGAGTACAGATCCAGCGGCCGCGGTGCCAGACCCAGCGAGAGAGACGAGTCGTACGCAGACTCGCTCGTCGTCGACGCGGTCGTATTCGATGTGCGGCGATCCTGCTGCCGTGGTGCGCCTGTGGGAGCCCCTGACGCAAGCTTCTGATGCGCCGCGCTCAGAGGCCCGTCGAGCTCGTGGAGCGAGCGCAGGCTGCTGTACTCCAGCCCAGGCGGATAGTCGCTCTCTGTCCACCGTCCGCGCGGGGGTATGGAGTGGAAGGAATTGTAGCGGTCCATGGGTCGCAGAAAAACGACGACGAGCGGGAGATATTATCGATGGTGATGGCCGTGATGATACGGAGGCGGCTGGCGGCAGCGCTTGGTCCTGCAAAATCCTTCTTCTATCCCTCCTTTTCCTCTCTTTTTGCAGTGGATGCTACAGCGCAAAAACAACAAGAAAAGCGACGACGAAGCAAGCACGGGCGTAAAAAACAGCAGCTAGCGAAGATAAGGCGGATGTGGTGCGTGTGCGTGTGTTGCCGGGAAGAACAGCGATGGAAACAGATCGAAAAGGACGTTAGCAAGCGAGAAAAAAAGAGGATTCGACGAGAGAGCAGCGAGGAAGCAAATTTCGACAAGAGAGAGAGAGAAAAAGCGACTGAAAAAGCGCAGGTGCCAGGCGGAGGGTGGACCAAGCGAAAAAAGAATCGGGATCACGTCGTCCGCTGCGTTTATAGGCCCTGGGTCTCTCAAATTGCGGAGCACAGAATCCCTTGTTTTTTTCCCGCGCCCCTGAGTCGCCCCTCGTCCCTCGCGACCGCCTCTTTATATACCCTCTTTCATTTCTCCACCCTTTCCCGGTGTACGAACCACCAGAGCGCCCGTAGACGTACACTTAGATCTTGTTGATTCGCAGATCCCATTGTCCCAACTTCCCTCCCTCGTTCCTCGTCACAATTGCACATCGCCTCATGCCGGGGGCTCTCGAGTATTTACCCATTTGTCGAACAATGGGGTGATGGGCCTGATGGCCATCATTCGAATCTCAGATGCAAAAGAGGTCCCAGGGAGCCAAGACAGCTTGTGCTTCAATGGACGTCCAAGCGGACTGGTACTGTGGGAAATTGATCAATGTTTTGATAGGCTACACGTCTCCAAAATTAGGTCATGTAGGTCCTCTCCGACGCCGGTGGCAGTGTAGCCCGCTGACAACCGTCTTCTCATGCCTCTTGTGCACCGTGTACTACGACGAGCACCCTAGCTGGATGACTTCCTCCCAGTCACCCTCAACGCTCTTCGCAGCGGACCAGCTGCGGTGGCTAATGCTGTACGGCTATGACAATGACTAGGCTCCATTCCTATCCGACTCCCAACTCCGCCACCGCTTGAACACAAGAAGCCGAGGTCCAGGCGCCGCGTATGCACTTACTTACCTACGCACCCGCCCCTCTGCCCGCGCCATGCGCTCTTTCTCATTGTTCTTTGAACGCCACTTCCCTCTCCCCCTTCGCTGACTTCAAATTCCCCACAATGAAGCCAATTCTGCTCTTCGAACTTTCTCTCGCATCGTTGCCTAAGCCCGTATCACCGCGAGGAAAGCCACTCGAACAATGACGTTGCTAATCTTGTCCTCACTCCGACTTGGCCAAAGTAAGCATCATTCAAGTAATCCCCCGACGTTTCGTTTCGATTTTATCACAGATGTCGGTAGTTACCAATACCCAACCATCCGTCCATTCAACCTACTCCCCTTAGATGAGATGCCATGTCACCAGTCGCGGTGCTTCACGAATTGCACCTCAAATACGTCGAACAATGCCCCCCGACCACGCTGGTCCTCTCAACTCACAGATCCGCCACTTCGTGATACTCGATTCCACGCTGCCCTTGCTCCTACATACACAGCTCTCTGGGATTGGGAGAGGTTGAGTCACGAAGGCTAATTATTATGCGGGTTGCCACGTCCACGTCCCTACTGCAGCACCGGCTGCTTTTGTACTTTGTACTTCATCTGGCAGCAAGACGATCAAGATAAAATTAACCCTCATTCATCTCATCTCGTCGCACTCCTCAATACCATGCAAGGAACGACTCTTTGAACCTCCCCAATACACCCTCCATCTCTCTTTCAAAGAGTCGCCATTTTTTTGACCCCCCGGAATCAAGCGGTCGAATGCCGATCCTACGCTTTACGGTTTTGACAGCCTCATTCCCACTCTCAATAATAGCCAATAATCAACAAAGGACACGGTCACGACGCGCCTCGCGGGAACCTTGGCAAGATCATGACGGGCCGTGGCACTATGCCATTGGCAGAGAATTCAACTTGCTTTATAAAGATGCCACTGTCAAAGAAGGTAAGAAAGTTCGTTCGTTTACTGGGATCACTCATCAGAAACTTAAAGCCGTGGAATCTCACCTTTCTCACATGCACTGTAGGGAAGGGACGCTTTGCCCGGGGGCAATTGCCCATGCCCATGCTAAATGACCAGATCCCCTTTGGCCATGGGGATGGAAATTGACCGTTCGAATCGAAGACGTCACGCGTCCATCTAGATAGCAGATTTTCTCTACTTCCCAGGTTCCCTGCAGTGCCACTGCCACTGCTGGTCAGGGACCCCCTTGTTGGTCGTCACACCTTCACGTTTTCACGATGGAACGTTCACACCGTGCCACTCAACAAGCAATTGCAAGCAATCAACACTCTGCTTGAGCGAAACATCTACAGTCCACAGTCCACTTCCACCTCCAAGACGCGTTTTCGCCGTACCTCCGTCCTGTGCCATGAGTCCACGACCTCAAGCATTCCCTCTCCTATCACCACCTTCCTCTGCTCTCCTTATAACGCGTATCCGACGCGTCTCTCATCGAGCATCTTATCACCTGACCGATTTGCCTCCTCCCATTGTCTGACTTCAACTTAACCTTTTACGCCCGAAACTCTTCACTTGGCTACCAGAATCTTAGCCAGCAACCACGTTGGGCTGCAAGATCTCCAATCTTATCGCAGGTCTTCCCGCGAAGGTACTTTGGTCTACGGAAGCCCCAACGGGACTTCTGTATCCATGGCCTACTCGAGTATACTCTAGGACTCAGTGCCACTTCCCCAGGAATAGGACCTAGGAAAAGGACTGGGGCTAGCCCCTCGTGCCATGTCGTGCCTTCATCTAACCAATCCATCCCCATTCCCATTGTCGCGTCGTCATCGGCCCAGCGTGTCTTCCAGACCGCTTCCCAAGAAACTCTTCGTTTACTCTAATACTACCCCCTACATCTCCCGATTGTCTTTCAAGTTTGCCTTCCCAAGTCCCAACTCCCAATACCCAAATGCCCGGATTACCGAATGACCGAATGACCGAGGATATTAGCCGCAACGTCCACGATGGCACGATCCGGTCTTCCATGAAGTGCCTTCCCGACCATTGTTGGTGTTATCATCACATATCCGGAATTTGTCTGCCACGCTCACGCTCACGCTCATTGGTCGGTGGAATCGTGGAATCGTGGTAGCGTGGAATCGTGGAATCGTGGAGGCGATCTCACAGGCTACTTGAAGGAGTCATTTAGAAATGTTACCATATTTGGGCAAAGGGTCGGTTTTGGGAAGTCGAAGTGCGAATGCGAGTCTGGGGGAATGTTCGAAGGCTGAGGGAAGGATATGGAGGTGGGTCAGCACAATGCCACCAAGCCACAGACCAAACCCTGAGCAGGTTATTGTTTGTAGGGTGTCGAAGGTGCCAGGGACGCTCTGAGCCTGGATCGTCTGCAGGCTTTACTTGATGAATTTTGTTATCTAGAATTGAAAGGGCCAGCCGAATAAGCTTCAAATTCAGGCTGCATGGTCTTCGAGCTTGAAGCTTGAAGGCTAATGAACTTCTGCATTAGGTCGTCAATGGGCTGGTCGAATTCATGCATGCCCTTTCTTCGATCCTGGATGCTCAACTTGCTATTGGTCGTTTGGGGGCATTGTTCCACTTCTCGCCGACGCTTCAAGTTCCAAGACACGCATGCCCGCTGGGTCATGCCTTGCTTAGCCTGAAGTCTTGCGTGCTTGCTAAGTGGGTCCGGAACGAACAATCTGGCTTGCTCCTACGTAAACCGCAAGCATGGTTTATTGTACTCTCCATTTACGTACGTATGGAAGCCTAATGAACTCCTCCATTCGCTTGTCAATGGACCTTTTGAAATCGTGCATGCTCTTTGGACTTTCAAATCTTATTCTCGGAACTCTGGGCAAGCCCGAGCTAGCCGAGCTACAGGATTTGTGACCACTGTTCGACGGTCTTTACAGGACACCGAGCTCACCACTGCAGCAAGTCGTGTGGGTCTGGAACGAGCAGTCCAGCTAACCAGTACGTAAACCCCAAGGCTGGATGCTCTATTGTACTTGCTCTTCGTGTACGTACGTACGCGTGTTCGCCGTCTGCACAGATTTACTCGATAAATGCATTGTTTGAAACATACGAGACGGAAGGAAGCTCCTAAGTTTACCGTCTTCCTGTGTTCGCTGGTCAATAGGGTTTGGGGTCCATGCGTGCCCTTTGAGCTTTAGCGTCTGATTTTTCCGAGCTACTAGGAGGTGTTGGCTTGATTGCCAGTGCAGGCGAGTTACAGGCTTTGTGACCACTGTTCGACTGTTTGTCAAGCTTCGCAGGACATGCTTGGTCGGTGGATTATCTCAAATCAAGCCATGCGGGCTGAGTGGGTTCGTAACGGGCACTCCAACTCACTAGCACATCTATCGTATGGTCTATCTTAATTTCCATCTCCATCCATGCACCCTTCTCTATCTGTAAACAAACCGCTTTGTCCACCATTGTCCAACTCCGACACGCCGCTGGCCATAGAGTAATCCAGTCCATCATAGCTTCTTATAGCTACTTGCGCTCTTATGGCACTTGACTTTCTATCTCGGAGTAGAATACCCCATATTTTTACTCACCCATTGTTCGCTGTAGTTGTCCATGGATCTCTGTTTCCTATTCGCCGGCTGGTTTCTACTGTTCGTCTGATTTAGAAAGAGTTGCTCAAAATACTTGCAAGAGACCGTGTCAGGCGGTGAGAGGCCTAGGTGAGACTGATTTAGAATGAGATTGGAGTTCCATGCCAGTCAAAAGTTGAAGGACCGGGATGATGTGAAGGATGAGGATCTCGAGATGTGTATGTCGTGATGAGGGTAACTATGTCTTTTGTTCGATTTATTTGGACTCGGATTCATGTTGTCTCCTAATGTCAGTCACTTGGACGGATTGCTGGACTATCTATATCTCTGACATTTATCTATATAAGCCAGTGCGATGCTCTGACTTGATATGCAGGGCTTTGTTCTTCCTTGGTTATAATTATCATCGGCACCGTCGTGGCTGGCAGACTGTAAGGGTACTTGCTCATGATTTCACCCTCAAGGACGACCTTACAGATTGCAGTGGTAGCCAAGGTGAATGCCGTCTACACAGGCTAGAGAAGTAAGAAATATTGCGCACTGGGTTTTGTATGATTCGTTGATTCCATTACGAGGCTCTGATTTGACACAGCAGGGTTTTCTCTTCCATAGCTTTGAATCTAATCAACGCCACTGGCAGAGATAAAAGTCTGCTTGGTTTCATCCTCAAGTACGATGTCTGTATGTTGACATGAGGAGGGGTAGATGTCCTCGGCATCGACAGTGTAGCAATGGAAATCCCGATTGCTCGTCTACGTGCACTGCCAGACTAATCAAAGCACACCAAGATATGTTTCATGGATTCCGTACGAGACCACTACTTGTGATTCGAGGGCCTGTTCTTCCCTTGTTATCGAAAATGCAACTAGCAGAGATTCAACTCTCAAGTATCCGTTGATACAGCCGGTCTCGAGTACAACGTCTATGTGCTGAGGACGAGTAAGCATCCAATCTACTGATGGAGAAGTAATGAAATATCGACTGTTCATGAACAGGCTCCACCAGACTGCCCAAATCACACCGAGTTATCCTTCATGGACTTCGTATTGAGTACGAGGGCTTCGGCTTTCCTTGACCTCGAATGCTGTTCGCTTCATTCAAACGGAAGTAGTTCCGACCCTGACTGCGGCATCGCTCTGAAGGAGACTACGGGTATGCAGATTTCGTGCTAAAGCGCTAAGATCGAGCCTTACTGTTGTATCTCTCTCTGCCGTTGGGCTCGGCGCCCGACTCGGAGTTGGTTGAAGTATTGATAGTGGCTTGACTGTTGCAGTTGGACGAACTTGGAGAGTTCGGTTTCGGAGCCCTTTCTAGTTGAGTCCCACAATTTGGTGCAAGCACAGGTTCGGACGACTTGTGATGATCATTGCTTCACTGCGCAGACTCCAGAGGACGAAGATAGCCGTCAAACGTCTGCAAAGCAGAAATGATGTCGATCACTGCTGGGGTTGGGGACTCCAAGTTGAGTTGATGCCCGTCGCGCTCGGGCGCTTCTGACTTTGGCTGATCGTCCCTGAGGCCTCCTCGGGTTATATAAAGGGCCATCGAGTGCCCTCCCGTACCCTGTTTCTTGAGCTGATGTGTTGATGAGAAAGGGCGATCTTGGGTATGCAGGTATAGTGTAGCGACATTTCATAGCTACACTATGCCTCGTCATCCAAAGTTCCCAACATACAGAATACTCACTTTGCTACGAGCTCAGCCCTGCCAACTGCGGTTCCGAAGTCGAGATCCGTTCTCCGAGCTGATGTTCTACGGACCTATTCAATTATAAGACGTTCGGCTCCCGTCTCATTGCGAAAAGTCGGTCATGAAGCCCTAGCCTTGATTTGCGGCGCCTCAGTCAAGTTTTTAAGGCTCAGCGAAGCCCTGAACATAGAATGTTGAGCACACCAAAAAAATTCCGATGACGGATGATCCCTGCCCTGCAGAGATTTACACGGCAATTTGCCGCCCAGGTCGCAAGGGCTGATGCCCGTAGCACCCATCACAACCGCGACCGTGCAGGGTAGGAGGTGAGCGGGAAAGCGCGGCCTCTAATTGGCCAATTGACCGGAAAAGTGTCAAGCAATTTGCTTAGTCAGCACCGCTAGGGGTTTCAATCAAAGAAGCTTGGCAGGTTTGTTCTTTTCGTTACCTTCCATAAGACCTCGTTGTCTGCAGATTTTTTTCCTCGACCACCATCCTTTTCGTCCAGGTTGGGGAAGTTTCCGCTAGATTTCGTCGTCTCTGGAAGGTTTGGAGAGCGCAATTCATTCTTGTTGCCAAGTGTACCTATCCTTCGCCCATATTCTATCGACTATTATCGACTGCACCTACGCCATACAGCGGGAGGCTGATTTGAAGTGAGGAAGCATACGGAGGGAGATTTTTAGGATGCCTCGGCGACCGTCAGCGTCTGTTGGGCCCTCTCTGAGCTCGCATACCACCACACCCAACTCGAGCTCGATCCTCGTGCACCGGACGACCGAGTCGCACTCTCATGTTTTCGCGTCTGTACCGTCATCTGTACAACATCACTCGCTGCAGACCCTCGGCTCTTCAGCTACACCTCAGCAGAAGATAGTTCAGGTCTTGGTGAACAGGTTGAAGCATAAGGTCTGTCCGTTATGGTCTAGTCGTGTTCGTGCTGGTACTTAGGTGACTGGCTGCATGTTTAGTTGCCATGCAATTCTGGCTTGTCATTAGATCGCGTTGAGGCCGACCGACCCACGCAGCAAGCTATCGAAACGCTTGTCACGCTCTCGAGTGATTCGTTGGATATGATCGCGTGGGCTTTATGTGAATTGCTAGATCGTCTTGCCAAGGTAAGTTTAGTTCTTATATTGTGCTTCACCGGAAATTAACCAGAATCTCAGCAACAATCAGACATGCATAGCGGTGGTCATCCAGCGATCGACGTCCTGCAATCACAGCTATTCATCTTAAAAGTGTTATCAATGACCATGGCGTCGCGTTGGTCTCCTGGCCCGCAGAGAGCATCGGACGACCTCCCAAGCTCTCTGCCAGACTCTCCAGTCCATCCTGGTCCACCCTCAACCAATGGCCATCGAAGCAAATCTCCTTTAGAACAGTCGGCCAACTCAACATGGCAAGAGCCTCCACCTCTAGACGATTCCTGTGTCAAGTACATCCTTAGCGTCATGGTGCTTTTCATGCGCCAGACTGCCCTTACTGGAGACCCGTCTCTCATGCTTCAAACACGCTCAACGGATATCGCCTTCCGTGATTTTGAAGACAACGTCAATCTCGCTTCACCTTCAGCCGACACTCCTTCCAGTACTCCCGAGCCTCCTTCGCCTCTACCTTCTAATACCCGTCTAAAACCCCAGCCGTCATCTACGTCGGTCAGGTCCAGCAGAGTGAATATCAAGTCCAGTGTTCAGATTCCCGCAGTCGTTACGGCGTACGAGAAAACTCACATGTCGCTTGTCAAATCTTCGTTGTCAGTCAACAATCTGATTGCGAAGTACGTTGGGAGAATCATCTTCCACATCTCGGCTTCGAACTGGAATGTGGTCTTTGAGCGGCTGTCGACCAAGATAACGTACTTGGCTCAGCACATAGAATCTGCACCAGATGTTGTCGACCTGCAGTTGATCTCGCATAGCGCGTTGGATAGGACGAGACTTGTCACGCTTCTAAACCGTGAGTTTATACCATTTCTCAACGTTATAATCACTCTGATTTTAATTTTTGTCTTGACCTTCAGAGCTGTCTTCCCTGATGGTCAATATGAGAAAAGAGGCTCAATTTGCCATTACGATTCATCTCCGTGCCGCGGTATGGAATTGGATCGAGATTTTCCCTTCAGAATTCAACGAAGCCATCCGTACACGCGGTAAAATGGAGGGTGCCCCCGAACGCGTGTTCGACTTGTTGTACAGTCTGATCCCATCCAATGGCGGTCTCGAAAAGGTCTTCTGGCCTACTCTGATGATCCTGAATTGCATCACTTCCGATAGGATCACTGCCGACTTCCAGATTGGTCAAGTCGTACCAAAGGGTCGCAAGGTTTGTTTGTGAAGCATGTTTTTGGGAGGTCGTGCTGAGTTCAGGTTAGGAGCTGAAATTCCTCGACACTGTTATCAAGAATGTTGGAAATCACAGCAAGCTTTCTGAGATTGCTCTGGCTTGTGTCGTCGATCTTTGTCGGGCTGCTGCCTATATAGAGCCTGGAGGACCAGATGTACCTCTTCGCATCGTAGCAGCTGACATCGCGCATGAGATCAAGGTTCGTAGTCTTCAATGTCAGTGGCGCTCTTTTGTTTGACTTCCGTTGTTCGCAGAGCCTCCTCTTCCAGTGTGCTCCTGGCCGCAAACCGTTTTGGGAATCTCAAGACGACATTGATGTGTCGTTGTACGCAGACGCCCTCGTTGCTGTTTTCCGATTCCTGCCTTTGCAGGAGTCTTCGCCTCTGTTCGAAGCCTGCATCGAGCCTGAACGATCTGAGGCGACCAAGACCTGTGTCATTCGTGCCTTCCTCACTTTGGTGCAAGATGCTGCAAGGTTTTATTGGCAGCGACCGCCGGCTGAGCTTGAGGATACCATTGCGATGAGTTGCAGGGAAATCTTGAAGGTCCGTCTCTTTTCTGTTCTCTGAGTTGCGTTAAAAGCTTATCACTACTTCGCAGACTGCTGGGGTTCGACGACAAGAAATCGAGCGCAACGGAGTCATGAGACGCGTCGCAACACGACCAAGAGCCAAACGGAGCTTCCCAGAGCCTCTTTCCGAGCGAGAAGTCCTCATTCTCGGTATACTCTCCCTCTGGAGAGCGTACCCCGTGTTCTTCATGAAAGGCATCAGGACGATGCAAGAAGTCGAAGATTGGGTCATGATTGCTGTGAAGTTGTGGGAGGCACCGATCGACATCTCTGTGAAGATCTCTACGGCGTTCTGTATGCGCAAGGTGTCCGAGTCGACTTTCATGATGCCTCCGACGGACGACAATCACGCGATGATGGTCAATATCGTCAAGTCGTCGCTGTATGTAACAGTGCTTGTTTGGTTTTCCTTTGAGATGTTGACTTGTGTTCTCGTCTAGACCAGTGACATTGCTCAGCGTCGTGGGCAACTTGTTGACAACCAGAGTTGATTTGGACGCTCAGCGGCTGTGGATCTCCATCGCACACCAAGTTCTCGAGGTGTACGTGACCAAAACTGATGTAAGCCTGCCTTGTTCCTGTCATCTCTCTCTCAGACCCTCACCTTTATTCTTTTCAGCTTCAGCACGTCAAAGAGCTGCAAGTGGATCCAAGACGTGTTCCTGCGCTTGCTTTGGCCGAAGTTTCATTCCTCGTCGCGTTGACATCAGCAGACAATGACATCTCTGAGTTAGCTGCAAGAGGACTTCGTGTAGTTGCGCACGCTGAGCGGTGGCCTGGTGCTCCAGTGAACACTGCCATCTCAGAGGAGGACAGGTCGAAGAGGAATCCCATCTATGAGGCGTTGGGAGACCCTCGCATTACCATTCCCGGTACGTCGACGTGGCAACTTTCGGACGCTTTATGGGCGATTGACTGTGATTGTAGGGCGTCTGGGGCATCAGAAGCGCATCCGCAAGTTGGCGAGACAGCTGACTTTCTCAATTGGCA
Source organism: Gymnopilus dilepis (assembly GCA_002938385.1). Classification (NCBI taxonomy): domain Eukaryota; kingdom Fungi; phylum Basidiomycota; class Agaricomycetes; order Agaricales; family Galerinaceae; genus Gymnopilus; species Gymnopilus dilepis. The sequence goes on along the minus strand of NHYE01001408.1, from coordinate 61,167 downwards.
TTCACGTTGTGGTATGGGAAGAATGTTACTGGAGATGGCGGGCTCTCAACGAGGTCATCAACGATGCGATCAATGAGGCCATTGAAGGAGGAGAGCCACTGCTCGGTCACGTTCCTCTTGCTCAACAGGTCAGAACCACCCTAGTCGTCGTCTAACTTGGACATCCTACTGACAAACTCGCAGGAGGTTCGCAACCAATGGCAGAATCTCACCTTGTTCTTGGCCGCTCTCGGAGGCACTTGTGTGCAAGAAGGGCAAGATCTCACGACTTTGAGCAAGGTTATTCCGGCTAGGTATCTACCAGACAAGATGCGCGTCGTGGGAGACCCTAGACCGTTGTTGGAGAACTTTATCCACGACCTCGTCAATTTACTCGTTGCAGGAGATGTACAGATCCGAGACATTGTTCGCGATGCTCTTGGATCAGAGCTCAGCCCTCGTTTGTATAGCAGGTTAATTGCAACTTTCCAAAAGTCGGTCGATCTTCATTTGTGGGCAAAATTGATGTCTGACTCGCTTTATTTGCTATTAGATCCCTTGAAGCTCTGGAAGAGAGAGCAGGACCATCTGATTTCGAAAGATATGCAGTGATTCTTGACCAGGTGAGTTCTGGTGGCTGACTGACTGCTATCGTAATATTGAGAGGAACTCTTTTAGGTCACAGGCATACTGAAGCTCATAGCCGATAATAAGGATGTGACTCTGGAAGACATCATGAACGCCGATATCAGCCCAACTCTTCTTTATCTGACCTCGATAATTGGCCGTTTCTCTGGGCCCGGTGTGAATCGGATCAAGATCAAGTTTTGTAGTCTTTGCGAGAGTGTTTGCAGTCGAACAGATACTCTTGGTCTTCGCAAGGACAGTCCAGTTCGTCATGAGCTTTTGAATTACGTTCTGCAGTGGATGTCGCCAGTTAGGGTAAGAGAAATTTTCTTTGTAACGATTACGTAATGAAAGGCTAATTCTTCCCTCAGAACGTTGCCGACCCAACTATTCTAAATGAGCTGAACATGGCATGCCTGCGGGCTGCTGTCAAGTTGCTGGAACGTTTGGAGCTCAAGGTCCAAGAGCCTTCTAATACAGCCGACGACTCTTTACATGTTGTGTCTCGACTCTTCAACAAATATTCGACAGCTCTACTTGCAAGTATTGAAAGCATTGAGGGTGGTAATAATGATGGGCTTGTATGTGTTTCTCCGTCCAACGGTTATTCATGCATTGAATTTCTCCGGTCCAGACGTCGGATAGTGTGTCTGAGCTTGGCTCTTTGCATCAGGTACACCTCCCTCGACTCAATGGGATTTAGATGCTAACGTGAAACAAACTTTGCAGAAAATGAAGCTGTCTCAGAAAGAAGCTGAGCTACACGAGCTCGTTATCACTGGTCTCACCCACTTGGTCAGCGCCAACAGTGAAAGTGGGTTCAAGCAATGTCTACCATTGGCCTACGATCTAGACAATCGAAAGCGAACTATCTTTGCGCACGTATTCGCCAGAGTCATTGGCCAAGGAACTGTCTTTGATCCGGAAGACAAAACGGCTGTAAAATCTCGTCATGCAGCATTGTGCGAGGTAGGCTTTTATCACTCTCAATTGTTCGTACTGAGAATTTACCTCATTGATCTTTCACAGTTGGTACGAGGCAGCGATGTAAGTAGATTTTACTTCAGCTGGAAGAGTTCCACTAAAAGTACGCCAGCTAATCCTTGCCCTAACAATATGCGAGATTTGCCCGCAAAATGAAGTCGAGATGATGATTTCCGTCCTTCTCAATGTCTTCGACACACGGACTTCTCTCATGTCCCTTATGAAGCTCATGATCGAACGAGAAGTTGCGGAGACAGGTAAAGCTCAAAAAGGTCTTATGTGCTATGGCTAACCTTACCAATCTACAGACAGCGACACTAGTCTTTTCAGAGGAAATTCGACCTGCACAAGGTTTCTGTCGGCCTTTGCGAAAGTGCACGGCTATCATTATCTGAGGAGTTTGGTGCAGCCTCTTGTTGATACTATGGCATCAATGCCTCCTGGAACTGGCTATGAGATAGATCCAAGCAAAGCTGCTCCCGCCGATGTTGCAGTCAACAAGGAGAATGTAGAGTTAGTCGCATCAACCTTCATTGAGCTCATGTCCTCGTCGTTGCCCGCGCTGCCAGGGTGAGTTTTCACCTATTGTGGTTCGTCTTCCTTAGACTGATGTTGGTCAGAATGTTCCGTGAAATTTGTGCACACATTGCCAAGGTTGTGTACGTGTAATCTCGTTTGACTGTGGAAGCATCTCACCTAATAAACACTAGCAACGAGAGGTGGCCAGATTCGAAATTTGCAGCGATGGGGGCCTTTATTTTTCTGAGGTCAGTGCCTCTTTTGTTGTGCCTAGGTCCCACCCTGACGTGTTTCTCTCAAGGTTCATTTCCCCGGCCGTTGTCGCTCCTCAAACTGTCGACATCGAAGTCCCGAAAGGCGACCAAGCGAGTACCATCCAGAGAGGACTGATGATTATTGCGAAGATCATTCAGAATCTCGCAAACAATATCTTCTTCGGCAAAGAAGCTTACATGACCACCTTGAACAAGTTCCTTGAAGTCAACATTGCCAATGTTACTCGTTTTCTCTCGGAGCTGCACGTACGTGACTTGGCTTTATCCGTGCTCCCCTCTTCTCACCACATTGTAGAAATATTCTCCTGCCACCGACGAACCAAACGATGTTTGGATGGGCATAACGTCTGATGAGTCTGACCTTGTTGTCCTTCATCGATTCTTCCACAAGCATGCCGATAAAATTGGGAAAGAGCTTTTAAGTCTCTCCAGGCCATCTCCAGAGGGCGAGGCTTCTGCCATCGCTGGCAAGCGAGCATGGGATTCACTCTGTGCTCTTCTCGTCGACTTAGGGCCACCCATGGAAGCTCCTCGCCTCTCGACCTCAGACTCCTCCATGCACAGGGAATATCTTGACCTAATGGCCAAGTACGCTAATCGCGACACATCTTCGGTCGCCCATTTGTTTTTGGAATCAGATGTCCAGGTATTGGAGTTCCAACATCATTGAGATTTATTGTACTGATATTTCGTCAGGAGGGACCAGCTGTTTTCATTCTTCGTTTAGCCAGCATTGATGTAGAGGGCCTTGACATCGAACTTCTCATGTATCACATACTCAAGGTGAGCATCGGTTCTTCCTTCTTTCCTACGCAACCACTTAAGCTGGAGATAATAGACCCTGTCATCCGAGCGTTATCACGACCTTCCTTTTGACATTGTACTGGACTGTACCAGTTTCACATCAATATCCGAAATCCCTCTGCAATGGCTTAAATATTGTACTGAGTTGATACCATATGATATCCGCGCGCGGTTCCATGCAACGCGCATCTTGAACCCCAACGGGCTGACTCAGAAATACCTACGTCGCCTGTACAATATTTCAGCAGGTTTGTCTCCTTCAAGTTAGCCAAGGACTTCATCTAATCTTACCACTCAGGAACTTCGCTCTGCTCTCAAATCAAGGCCTATACTTCTGTTTTACAATTGATGGAAGATGTTCGGTCCACTGTTTTGACACCTCTTGCATACCCTGTCTCGTTGGAGCAGGAGAATCACGAAACGTTTTACGATGTGACAATGCGTACGCCTATGCGAATACCTGTGATTTTGCGAGTCGGGACGACCCATATCAGAGTGACCTCTGTAAGTGGTCTTTTCTTGATCATTTTCCGCTCTCATGCTGACCTTTTCTTTAGGTCAAGTCGTTGCCAATATCACCCGGGATGTCTTGCAAGTCCACCGAACTGATACCCTTGGCGGATGTCAGCGATATCTATAACGTATCTACGGGTCAAGAAAACAATGAATTCATCATTCGCCGCAGGCAAGGTGTTACGGTCTACTTCTCTTCTCCCTCTAGAGAGCATGTTGTCAAGGTAAGCAAGACTTGATTCCATGGGATAGTCTTTCTCAATGTCTCGCAAAGCATATTCGAAGTGCCAAAGGTCGTCTCAGAGAAGCTCAAGCTCCTATGACGGAACGCTTCTCTCGGTTCTCCAACGTCCCCGCTGCTTTACTGCACATAGGTTTCCTCAGTGTGGATGTTAACGATGAAGAGCTCCGCGGAGCAGCCTATTCTCTTCTGGGAGCTGTCTGTAATTATCTGAAGTATGACAAGAGTCCCATCATTGCTCCGAGAGGTATGATTTTGCTGTCCGTTCTATCGTATGAGTACTTAGCTTTATTCACAGCCGGTTTCATCGCTGGAGATGCCGTTGCATTCGTCTCCAATTTGAGCGAAAAATTGGCTGACTTTGCACCCCAACTCACTCTTGACTTTATACACGAGGTAACTGCTACAATGAACCAGGAGAAGACAGGGCTAGGTCAACGCCTCGTCTGCTTGCAATACCTGAGTCCATGGATCAAGAATCTCTCGCACTTTGCCAATCCAACCCACTCTCTGTATGAGAGATCTGGTGCTCGCCTCCGGGATTGCATTCGCACGCTTTCTGACATGTCTTACAACTTGAGAGAGGTATGTCGTCCGGAACTAGATGCTTTCAAACTCTTACCTTCCGCCCCAGCACCTCACGTCAAGTATTCAGAGACATGTTTGGATGGAGGTGGCGAAGTTGGACTCCAACATTGTCGACATCATCCTGGATGAGCTGGTCAGGACGGCAACCGATGGCGGGATCGGCTCGAGGCGCTGCGAGACCATTTCGCACATTGTGGCCACCATATCATCCATCAGTGTCAGAGGCCGGGTTTACAACAAGCTGCGGAAGGTACGCCTATTACATTGCACACGGATTAATACCTAGCTAATCATTGTCTTAGGCTCTGAGCAAGGTGCCTCCGAAGAGTGCCAATAGTCTTGAAGATCACCCGAACTGGACAGAGATATCGACCCTGATCCGTCTCTCCTTGGCTGTCGGTCCTCAAACGACCGAAACCGGTATCGGCTACACCTACGTTCCCGAGGTCCTGCATCTCGTGTCAATAGTAGCAGGCGAAGGCCCCACCTTGGTCAGGAAGTCGGTTTATGGCATAATCGTTAACCTCCTGCAGTCTCTCTATCTGTCCAGGCAAGACGACAGCAAGGAGGCGGCTCTTATGAAGCTGGTCAATGACTGCACACTCCCCGAGACTATGAGGCTGTTCGGATTGTGTCGCCAGACGCCCGCGGGCGAATACACCAACGTCGACGCGCAGAATGAGAAGGACTATCTGGATAACCACGAGCGGCTCGTTGCGTTCTTAGTGAAGATCCGAGAAACTGCTGCATACAACATTGGTATGTCACACTTGCTGATGATTTTCCTAGTGCTGATTATTCATGCCTCGCGTACAGACCTCGACAACCACTGGAGGGCTCGCTGGATGGGGTTGGTAAGCTCCACCTCCTTCCAGCTTTCACCTGCCGTTCAGACCCGCGCTTTCGTGGTCCTTGCGGCCCTCGCCACGGCTGAAGTCGACGATGACTTCTTGTACCAGATTCTGGTCGCTTTCAAGGGCGCTCTCTCCAAGGCAAATGAAAGCAACACACTCGCGATCGTCAGTATGCTTCGCTGCATGTGCAAAGTCGTGCCAGCTATCGTCGGCACGTCAAGATACATCACTGTCCTCTTCTGGCTCTCTGTGGCGCTCCTGGAAGCCAGTCATCTGGGCTTCTACATCGAAGCCTTGTGGCTGCTCCGTGTCACACTGGAGTACATGCAAAATAGAGGAATGTTCGAGGAGTACAGTGTGCAGGAGGTCCTCATGGAAGCGAGGGAGCAGGTGAAGGAAGTCACGCTACAGCTCGACGAGATGCTTAGGATCTCATTCGAAACGAGCTTCTCATTCTCTTTGGCGGCGATTATCTTCAAGGGCATGCGGCACTCTGGGTTGAAGGACGCTGCTGAGGCTGCTTTGAGGACGTTGCTGAGGGTCACCTCGTGTGCTCATAAGGGTTCGGATGTGCCCAATGGTGTCAACCATACACCACGTCCGGACGCGCTTGGGTACTTCATTGCCCTCCTTCCTGTATCGACCACGAAGAGCGCCTACAGGCGGCTGTTGAGTGAAGCTCACATTAACTTGTCCGTGCTGGACGGCGTCGATGGGGATGATGAGGACGGTGGTATTCCTTGCCTTGACCCGAGGAATCTGGGTGTGCAAGACCATAACACGGCCCTGCTTGTAGCTTCGTTTGCTGGGACCATTTTGGCGAGTGCGCAGGGCGATGATGCGGAGACGGAGATGCTCTACGGTCTGCTGGCGAGCTTGGCAATGACTTACCCGGATGTTATCTCTGTTACGTGCGTGGACCCTTCCTTTCCTCTGTGTAGAGTTTGTGCTAATCGATATTGCTCAACAGGTACGAGACCATCCAGGAGCGCATCAAGGAGACCTTCAGTATCTCCTCCAATGCGTCAATCATCCGCTCCGTGTCCACCATCTTCAGAGTCGCACTCCAAGACCCCGTCAGGTCAAGCAACGCGAGCACCACGACCTCTAGCACAACCCACGCCGGGTCGACTTCGACCCTCAGTGTGGTGGAAGAAAATGGCATTGCCCACCCTGGCAGGTTGCACTTGAACGCACTGGAGGATCTCGGCATGCAAGGCCTGGCACATAACTTCCAGTTCCTGCCTCCTGGGAAAGGCCACTCGACGAAGATGATCAACTGGATCCCCAGTTTGATTACGCTGATGATTTCTTGATTGCGTACTGTGGGTGTGAGCTGATGTTGAGATGGTGTGCCTCTGTTCAACTTTGTGTTGTAGAACATGTTTCGTTGTGTGTTGTTCGAGATCTGTGACTATCTTCTCTTCGTTCTCCCTTTTCCCCTTCTCTTTCATCCTTCGATCTGGCATTCGCTTTACTCTACGTTGTTTCGCTCTTCTCATTTGCTAGTGCTACTCATCTTTCTTTTTCATTTTGTTGCATTGTCTCTCCTCTCCTCTCCTCTCCAACTACCCACCATCACTCAATTCTTGGTATTACCCCGGCATCGCACTCACTCTCACTCCTTTTACCCTGTATCATATCTTCCTCTTACTTGTCACTGGGATGGAACTGTCATATCTTGATCTGTATTATATTATTCTAGAGTTCAATTCACGATTCATGATTCATTATCCGTGCTGTCAGTTTCAAAAATGTGCACTCGAATTTGTGCTTGTGAGCAAGCTATCGAAGATGAGCCATCTATGATTCAAGTACTAAGGCCGTCCTTTCAAGTCTAGTGACCTCCGGGTACCTTTTCCTTCGTCTGCTAACGATAGTATCCGCGATTGGTGATCCTGACGCGAGTCCAGAGCTTCGATGGCACTCAGGGCCAGTGGCAAAGGAAATCAATTGACGATCAACGCTCGGATGACGATCACTGGCAGCTTGCGAAGACAGGCGATTCCAAGTCGGTTATGGATGCAGGCTACTTCTCCTTCTGTGCGCATGGAAACGTCCATGAAGTGTTCTGCGTCGGCAACGACATGGACGACGAAGAGAAAGGACGTGCGTCGTGCTCACTGCTCTGTCAATGTCATGGTCACGTGTGCGGTACTACGACCGCGGTCGGTAATGAAGTCAGAAAGAGCCGAGATTGGACCACAACCATTGCATTCCATCCCAATGAACCCCAGGCGGATCTTATAGTCCTACGAGCACACCCAAGCCACCTCCTCGTCACCCCATACGATGAGCACGCAAGATTCTAGCCGGCCACCTACCCCAGAGTCACCACTAGCGAACAGCTTATACCATGCGACAAGTACCATCGACGAGTTGACGGCTGCTTTGGCCAATTTTTCGAGAGTGCCTTCTCCAGAGCCTGTTTCTGCGTTGACGTGCTGTTGTGGAAAGGAGGATTGCGAGAATTTGAAGTCTTGGCTTGATCTCAAGTCGCGCCTTGACAGTCGCTTGGTCTTGAGTGCTGGTGAGCTCCCAAGTTTCGTCTAGAAATATAAAGTGGAGTTGAGAATTTATCCTAGAGGTTGGGCAGGCCCTATTGCAACGCCATGCGGCTTATGTGCGGCAGCATGAGGTCTGTTAGCCTCTTGTGAAGTTGGACGAGAGTCATTAATTAACTCGGAACTATTAGAGAAAGCTTCGCAGAGAAGACGACCCCTTCTCGACCAATCGTGCGGAAGCGCAGTCAGCTTCTCAATCATCAATGACGGAGGACCTACACAGAGAGATTGATGAGCTGACGAAAGAGAAAGCCGTGCTGGAGAAGGTAGAACATATATCAGAGTAACCAGACTATCTATCTGACATCTCAATCTTTCTAGCGTCTCAACCAGGCGTTGGTCAACAACGAAGTCACCGAAGTGTCCAACAAGACCATCTTGCAAGAGCTTCAAGAAGCTCGGGAGACGATCTCTCGACTGACGGCTCACCATGCTCGTTCAGTAGGCTGGGACACTCGCCTATCAGCCGCGCTCAAAGAACGGGACGATATGCAACAAGAGAGAGATTCCGAGACACATCGGGCCAGACTCGCAGAGTCGAGATTTGCTGCTTTGAAGGAGAAAACAAGTACGTGCGACTGTCCCTATCGAAATAGCTCGTATGCTCAATTCGCGGCTAGATAAACTACAAGCTGAAGTCCGCCGCCTTCAAGAGTCACTAGAAGAGAAACGACATTCCCGCCTCGAATCCTCAGAGACAATCTTACGCGATGCAAAATCCCGTCTTGACTCCTTCAGGAACTCGGTGAATACCCCACTCCCCTGCTCCTCCCTCAAATTTGTCTGAATCCACCTTCTTGTAGCAAGTCGGCCTGACGGCGAAAGCGGCTGAAGAGGAACTGACCTCCGTTCTGGAGTCGTTAGTGCAGGACAATGAGATTCTGAAGCATGATAATGCTGAGCTGCAGCACTTGCTTGCTGATGCGAGGGAGGACGTTAATGCGTTGCAGTTGGAGGTGGACGAGCAGAGGGCCCTAGCGCCTCCCCCTCGGTCTGGAGGTGTGTTATAATCATTTCTTGCTTGGAAGTCGACTTTTGTTAATTAGATTGATTCTTCAGCAAATACGCCCCATTCAAGGCACTTCCACACTGGCAGCGTTCCTTCCTTGAAGGACTTCAAGGTATTTCGAATGTCATTTTCTCTAATCTTCACGTTAGTGATAGAGTAACATAGCTCCGACGCAATGCAAGTATAGAGAGCCGATCCCGTCGAGTATCAGGCGGAGCTCCTGGGTCAATCGACCTCCACCTGAACAACCTCACAGTGCCGCTACGCGAGCCTCTAACACCAGACACGGCTCGCTCACCAGACTCTTCATTTGCTGCCTACGCGCCTCTTTCTCCGCGCTCTTCCCACATTAGCTTTGAGATTGAGGAAGACGCAGAGAAAGAACAAGAAGAGAATGCGGAGAAGTCGAGAGGGTATAAGCCTCTCTTCCTTTTGACAAGGTCAAGGGGTGTGCAGACGGACGCTCAAGCAAGCACTAGCACCCACTCTGCAAGATCAGGAGCAATGTCGCCCTCACCCCTCCCCTCCACCCTCTCGCCTTACGAACATCAATCCGAAACATCTTCCTTCTCCGAACCACACTCCCACTCCCATTCATCTCCCTCAACATCCACCAACACCACGACCTCCCACCTCACTCTCATCCTCGAGCGCATCTCCCAACTCCTCAACCGCCTGACTCAATCCGACGCGCATACCCTTACCAACCGTCTCAAGCGGCAGAACCTCAAAGTCAAGCCCGCAGATGTGTCGCACCTCTCGCGTACCACTATCTCCCACATTGTTTCCGAGGCTCTAGCCCTCCGGGGACAGTTTAGAGGCTTGTTGGAGGACGAGAATGCTACATGGGTGTGTGGGAGGAAGGAGGTGCGGGCGCTGTTGAAGGTGGTCAAGGAGGTGTTTGAGGAGATGGGTGCGCTGAGGGTGGTGGTGAATGATGTTATTCTGGATCCAGGGAGCGCGAAGAGGGTGAGTGAGCTGGGGATGAGCGCTGCTGGGGGCCTTGGGTTGGGGTTGGTCTTGAAGGGGGACAGGAAGGAGAAAGAGGAGGCGGGTGGGGGCGTTGGAGAAGGCGTGGCTGCGTGGATGTCGCCTTTTTCTAAACTCTTCTCGCCTACGACAAATTCTGCTGCAGGAGGCAGTGTGGACAGGAATGCAGCTACGAGTCCTGGTCCTTCTGGCTCAGGTTTGAACCCGAGAGATCGTGCTCGACCTGCCAGGTTCGTACCCAAACTTGGACCTGCTCTTGCAGCGTCCGCTACGACAGTCAACGTCGAGTTTTCTGGGACGGGCGTGGGCAGGTCGGTCACCAGCACGTTCACGGAACAAGGCGCCGCCATGCCTGTCCTGCCTTTAGCTGCGTCGGAGTCGACCTCTTCTGCAGATACCAGTCTAGGAGGAGGGGCGGGTAGTGGGTTGATGGGTATATTTGCAGGTGCACCTGCGCCGCGGATTGCGGATCCTGATCCGTGGATCGTCGTCCCTCCAGCACCTCCAAGCGCGCTCGGGAGTGCCGCGTCGGTAACAACGTCGACATCCAACATTGACTCCGCGAGGACGGTGCGCAAGGTGCCTAGTCGAATATTTGGGAGGGTCATCGGTGCCTCTGGGACAAACGCGAACGATTTACAAGGCACGACTACGATTGGCAGATCAACTGGGAGGAGAAATTTGAATAGGCTCTCGAGGAACGTGGATGCTGTTATCGACCACAATGACCATCGACGTACGTCTGTTGACAGGCCTTCAGGTGCCGAAGGAGGTGATCTGGACGCGGAGGAAGATGAGGAGCCTGATTACGTCCCCCCACTACTGGAACGTACTCTCAGAAGAAGAGGTCTATCGGATTCATCCATCCACTCGACGTTCTCCAGTCACGGTGCTGAACAGGCCCAGTCGCCATCATCGCCAAAGAGGAGTAATGGAAGAGGACCTGCAAGTAGAAAAGCCATGCCTGATTTTTGGGGTTTAGGTTTGGGGCAGGGTGATGGAGTTGGGTCGGTGTTCCAGGCTTTGGGGAGGACGGTACAAGGGTGGAGATCAGCTTCTGGTGCTCATGCTTCAGGGGTCACTAGTGCTGATACCGACGATGCTGGCCCTAGTCCTGCTAGTGCGTACGCCAGCCATGTACAGGGACCTGCTCCTTCCACACCCAAGAAAGACAGGACCTCAGCATCGACTTCCCGTGATCACTCCCGTGGCACACCCATTTCGAGTCCAATGAAGTCCCGAAGGGCCGATAACTCTGATGTCACCACCACCTCTTCCTCCATCCTTCCCAATCTCAGTCTGTCATCTTGGGCTGCCTCCAACGTCGCAGATCCTGTCATTGCGAGTAGCCTGAGGGAAGAGTCGTATATTCACCGGATGGCTGCTAGTGGTGCTTCCACGTTGAGAGGGGGAAGGGGTGAGCGGGCAAGGGACGGTGTGGATGGACATGGATACCATCCGAGCGGGAGGGACTTTTATTGATTGACTGGGAGGTCTTGTCTGTTTGAGCCTCGGTCGGTATTGTCTTTTTTATTTTCCCCTTGGTGGATTTATTGGTGTGCTTCAAGCTGGCTTGTTGTGGCTGGGTGGTCTATCTGACTCTACCATCTAGTGATCTATGCTTCTGTCTACTTTGGATAATCTCTGCTTTTTCTACCTTGAATATTGTTTTCTGTTTACTTTTTTTCACTTTCCTACTCTTGCTTCATCTCTTTCTTTTCGGAACATTGGCATCTGTATATACCCCAACAACATGCTCTTGCTAAAGTGTTGGAAACGCCCTCAAAACGCGACGTCCTTCATGATCATGATCTCCTGATCATGGGCGCGGCGCGTAACTATTCACGTGCTATAGCCAACCGCGTTGTTACGTCACGCGAGTCCTTCCCACAACCAACCCACAACCACTCAATCTGGTGCAATTCGGATTGAATTCGTCGCCGTTCCAATCAGTGAACAGTCATGTCCAGATTATCGAAGGCCAATCTCAGAGCAAGAGACTCCATCTTTGCGACCAGACCAGAGCAGTATCTAGGAGATATCCAAGCTCGATGTCCGCCTGATCTGGAGGAATGTGTGATGGCGATGGAAGATTGCTGTGCGGAGGTGAGCTTGCTTTGCGAACTTGAAACCTTCGACTTGACATGTTTCAGGCATTTGAAGCGCAGATGTTGTTAAGAAATGGAACTCAGGATTTGCCTAGGATGACCAAAGTGCTACAGAACGAGCGTGTACGTTCCCACCATTCGTCTTATCTCTGCAGGAACAGGATACTGAATCAAAGTCTAGGTATTCCTCCTTGTAAATGAAGATACTATCAAGCGTTATAAGCGTGGATTGGAGGATGAGGTTGAGCCCGCAATCTCGGACCTGATCGACCGCGCGGAGCAGGGACTTGCTTTGTTGGAGAGGAAGGCACAGACTTTGGAAGCAAAGGTAAACAGTCTGTCTCCACACGGTTGCAGCTGTGTTGTATTGATTCTGTTCTGATTGAAGGTCGAAAATTCGAAGAGTGCAAATAAACCAGCGACTGGAACGAGTGCGGTGCAGAAGATCGAAGCTAGGAGACTACAGTCACTTGTCAAGCAGCGCGAGAAGCTCGAGGCTGATGTGCGGGCTTTGGAAGAAGAGATCCTGCAAAAGGTGATTTCCTCTTTGATTCCCTCGCCACGTCGTCCGATCTGAAGTATTGTTGACATAGAAGGCGAAGAAGAATCGCTCCTGATTGGAGGCTTTGATGCAATTCACGATCTCGAAGAGCAGTCGTCGCAGGGTCGATCACGACCATTAAAGTGCTACTCGCGTCGAGAAGAAGGCGTTGTCATACTGCTTGTGCAACTGCACAGAGGCAGCCAGGCCTGGCTTGATGTCCCTGGGGTCTCTGCGGCAGTCTTCCCTCGACCGTGGAGAATGGTCTATGCATGGTGGAATTACCAATTCAGCACCAAGTTTACAATGATCTGAAGACCACGTCCTCTGGCCTCGTGAATAGCTACTGAGGACCCTTCTGCCGTGCCAAGGTATGATAGCAGCATATGCAGCCTTGAATAATTTACAGTAGTTGTTACATTTAGCACACGATGTCCATGATGCACAAGTATCGTACATACAGGGATAGCTGGGTCAGCCGACATGGGAAACGAAGGAGCAAGCAGAATACATCAGAGATTGAGGGCAGCGTAAGACTAGGTATACGAGAGCAGTACACGAGAGCAACGATAGCGACGAGAGCAGTGACTAGATATACAGCGGTACATTGGAAATTTCGTTTAGATATGATTTCTTGCTTCGATTATCAGCGGAACTGTCGGAATTACTAAGGGAAGAGTTCAGTATGCCGCAATGAATGAAAGATCGTGATGGTCGGAAAAAACGTACCATGAAGTACATCTTGTTGGACATCTTAGTGTGGAGCGGCTTGTATGCTTGCTTCATAGCCTCGAGTTGATCATCGGCATTGGAAACCTGGGTAGCGGTCTCGGACAAATCAATGTCGCCTCCGGGAGTGTAGTGATTCTTTGCACGAGAGCAGACAATGTCAGCATCTGCCAGGATGTGAGCGGAATAACTATGCATCGAGATCAGATAATAACTTACAGTAAACGGGCGCAGGGATTGATACGGAACGAGTTGCACGCGCGTAAACATGGCACAAGGCAAATGACAATTCCTGGATTGCGTCGGCTCTATGAAAAAAGGTCATGATCATTAGCAGCACAATGCACGTGTAATGACGCACTGGAACCCATTGTCCTGGATTAATTTCGAGCTATTAGCAAGCGAATAAGAATATATTTTGGGGCTTACATCGTAGATCACTGAGTAATGGGCCGGCCGACTTGTACCCAGGAGTCCTCCGTGCGTAAGCTGATAATAATCGAACTCAGTCGGATGTCCAAGGCCTTCGTCAATAGTGGTGCCAGCTTGGCAATTGCCGCTGTTGTCTGCATCGTTCCGGTTTTGAGGGAACATCCTATTCAGGAATCAGAATAGTCATAAGGGGAAGTACAAAGTCGGCTTGCCTGATGTGATGACGTTTGCCGACGACGATAAGGGTTATTTTTGGATTCATCTTCATTGCTTGGCAGGCGTCTGTGTAGCCAACGACGCTCAGAACGATGTTCGTAGATTTATCTGAAGTATTACAAAACGTACTCTTGATCATTGGCAGCTCTAGAAAGGCGTTCCTCTCAGCGTCGTGATTCATAGTTCGAAAATCTGCTCACCCTCATCTAACACGCGCTGAAATTCGCCTTCGGATACACCATCTGTGGCAGCAAGATAAGTGGCAATTGGTGATCAAATAATTCGTGTCGTGCCTCGATAGAAGATCAGGCGTGTGGGTGGTCCTTTGCGCCTTTGATAACTGGCGTAGGTACGAATGACGGCCTAAGCGGAAGGCAAAGAGTCAGATGATGATATTCCAAAAATAACAGATTGTGAGGACGGGACAAACCTGACACATTTCCTGCAGATCCTCAATGACTTCAACACGACCGGTTTGAACTCGAGATTCAGCAGTGTACAGAGCCGTCGTATCATCAATGCTGCCGACAAGGGTGGTAAAGGAAGGGCGCCCTTCGGTTCCTGGGGCTGGATGAATGACATCTGCGCCTAGAGTAATTACAGATGAGGAAAAAGGTGTCGCAGAAGCGTTTACTCAGAGCCCTTACCCATGACGATTGTCGGGTTGTTCGGGTCCCTCAGAGCTGTGCTTGCCTGCAGGATATTATTAATGCCGCCGAGCTTAGCATTGAGCCTGAGAACACAGAACAGAACGGTGAGTTATCTAATTTTTATCAGCACGGGCGCTTACTTGAGCATGACGTTAGCCCAGTATTGCATCTTTGCACCTTTGCACTTCCGAGACTTGAGGCACTGGGTCACTACACCCATCTGACAAAGAGGAATGATTAGCACAGGTGGGAAGTTGCTTGCATGCTGTACTAACAGTGACGTCGCCGAAACTAAGGTCATATTGTCAAGGGCTAGATCTGACGGTGCTTGAGAGGGCAGACTCACTGCTTAACGGCTGTATAAATTTGGTTACCGCCCTCAGGCAACACCACTACGATGACATCCGGTGGTGTTTTTTTGTCATCGAAGCACTTCTTTCCTGCTGCCCGAAGTTGCTGGAAGAAACGGCAGATTGGCTTAGCATCAGAGATATGGCCCTCATGATGAGCACCTTACCTCCCCTATATTCCCTTGCCCATTCTCATAGAAAATGAGCGGTCGAGGCTCTTCAATTGTCATTCCTATATTCAAGTCAGCAAAATATATGTATGATATGTTTCAAGTTAATGACAAACGCACCGACACTGTTGGCGCCATCGCGGAATGCGGTCGCCATGTCTTGTGCATCAACGAGAGGGAAGCGTCCTTGGCTCTCGTAAATCACGATGATCCACTGCTTAATCGACTTCGGCACGAAGAATTTTTTATCTCGCCTACCGTCTCTCGATTAGTTAAGGCTGGGGTATAACAAGTGGTGTGTCCATACATGTTCCACTGCCCATTTGCAGGTTTCTGTCATTTCGAAGACGAGGCCATTTCAGAGTGGTACCTTTGGCAAAAACTGTGTTCAAACGCACAATGGTATTCTGTCTGCTTCCGTCACCATATCTCAAAACCGGGGCGTCTAGAACGCGAGCAGTAACTGTTATCGGCTGTTCCGTAACACTCATGCCAAACTGCCGAATGTATTGGCTTTGACCATACTGAAGAAGCTGAGGAGCAGACAACTTCAAGATTTGACGACAAACTTTTGAGCGGATCGACAGACCTGTAATCCGTCCCTGATAGTGTTGAGACGCTGATCAGGTCGAAGCCTAGCAAAGTCCACGACGTCGCTCGTTTTGTCTTGTGGGATTTGCTTGCGCATTATCTGCCCTGGCGGTACATCACAGAGCTCAAGCGGAATTACAGCCCCTGATCCAACCTGTCAAATATAGCCATGGTCAAGGGTAATTCTTTATGAATAGCGGGAATTTACCTCTACACAAATGTTATCAGGAAACTGTAGAGGTCGGCCCAACAATGTCCTGAAGTAATTGGCAACGGTGAGGGTCTGTCCCTCCCTGGTGGTGAACGTTCGAGCACTTGCACCCTCTGCAGTGATTTTCTTCACAACGTACGCACGTTTACGCCCTCCATGACTTGTTATCACTCGCACGCCACTCAAGAAGCGCTGCAGTCGCAGACGTTCCCGATCGGGCAAGCCTGCTTTGATTGATAATATGTTGGGATTCGGCTTTCCGAAGAAATCCAAACACAGGTCGATCAACCGACCGTCTTTATACATAATACCCGTGGCGATGTCGAGATTGATGTACATTCGTCCTTGGGTAGGTCGGACTGACTGGAAATATCCGTGCCATAGTTCAATACCACGACCGATGGCTCGCTTTCCCTGAGGTGTGAAGAAGGAGCGAACATTAAAAGGGTGTTTCTCGTTGGGGCGCATCCGAATCACGACATTGAATGCCTAGACAAACGAAGTTGTAATACGAATGAATATTTTGCGTATGACTAGAACTAGATTTCTTACCATGATGGCGGTAAAGACCGGATTGTCCAGGGTTTGTTGTCCCGCGATGAAACGGTGCAACAGCCTGGCATGCAGGAGGTAAATAACTCGATATTTAAAGGGGACAGGACGGTACGAACTCAGTATTTATTTCAGCAGCTTTAGTCACTTTGATCTTGAAGATCTTAGGAGGGCGCTCTGAGGGAGGCCCCTCTTGTTCCAGTGTTACATCGAACTATGATTGGAGCTCATGAACGACCGATAACTGCGAATATAGGACTCAAAAAGATAGATACCTGAGCTGAATCTGTGGGACCCAGAGGCAGTTCGTCGATAGAGTAAATATTCTTTTTGGTGTCGTAAACGGCGGTCCTGAACGCCGGAACCATTTGCTGAAGGCGTCCGTACAGCTGCATATTCATTCGAGCAGGTAACCTGTCCGGCGTGATAGCTACATTGTACAGGCGCGGGTCAAACATAAGCTTAGTTACTTTTCACTCAAACTCACCAACTATAGCGGCATTCAAGGTTGGTGAGATCTCAAGAAATAAACACTCTCAGTACCCACCGTCATAATGATAGATCATCTCATCAGGAATATCCACAGGAAAGGCGTTGACGATGGTTTGAACCTGTCGACCACCAGTCCCAAAACCTGGACGTCGCACCCCGATGGTTTCCACAGACTCTTAAGTAATACGAGAAAACGTAAAGTGGTTGGCTTTAGATTTATTATCTACGCGAGAAGGCACTCACCCGCGATATTGACAACGCGTGTGCCCCCACGGCCCGCACCACCACCGCGTCCAGGTCCTCCACCTCTTGGACCTGGCCCGCGACGTGGAGCGCTACGAGGTGGCATACTTTGTCAACAGCGATCGGAAAAAGCGAACGGTGGGAGAGTTGGTGGTGGTGGTACCAGTCTAAGAGAGATGAAAGTATCTTTGGCTTTTATAAACGATGCGGGTTTAGCCGGATCCAAAAATAAGGCGCAGCTATCAAGGAAGAACATCTTGACGAACGTTATAGGACACCAGACTCTCAAGGCAGTCAGATGGTGAGATAGCCCGCAGCAAATGAAAGTTAAACCTTGTGAATTGATAACCAAATAAGGGTGCCTTGTCGTTTTTCAAAGACCCCGGACAAGACAGAGAGAGGAGGAAGTATGGAATAAAGGAATGGATTCAAGCATAACATCGAGTTACTTTACAAACAATAAGGAGTGTACACAATAGCGATCGAGAGACTGAAAGGAAAAGCGAGAAGGAGTGACTAATATACAAGGACACAAAGCAATAAGACAGCAGACAAACTTCGGAAACGTTGCTCGATAATACTATTCTTGGATCGTTGAATCACTAAAGCCGTCTTGTTAGCGAGAACAAGCACCACTGACGAACAGTAATCCTCACCATGAAGTACATCATATTGGCCATATTGGCATGCAGAGGCTTGTAACCTGCCCTGAATGCCTGAAGCTGATTATCGGCGTTAGACACCTGTGTGGCCGTCTCGGACAAGTCCAGATCACTGCCGGGGGCGTAGTGGTTCTTCGCGCGAGAGCAAACAATGTCGGCATCTATTTCAGGCAAGCGTGGATGAGAAGAAGTAGCAAGGCCAGACATAAGATACGCACAGTAAACAGGAGCCGGAATGGAGACAGAACGCGTCGCACGTGCATAAACATGGCAAAGCGCGAAAGACAGGCTTTGCATAGTATCAGCCCTGGAAAAGATATTCAGTACCGTCAAGGGGAATAAATAATGCTGACTTACGAAAACTTGTTCTCCTATTCGTCCATGAGAAAAATACAATCAGTTCGATGATTCCAAAAATCTTAAAGCAGGCAATCCTCACATCATAAATAACAGAATAATGAGCAGGCCTGCTGGTACCCAGCAGACCACCATGGGTAAGCTGATAATAGTCGAACTCGGTGGGATGACCAATGCCCTCATCGATGGTAGTTCCGGCCTGGCAATTTCCCGACCTATCTGCGTCACCAGCCGCTTGAGGAAACATTCTGCAAGGGCTCAACACGGGGGAACTGAAGTCTAAACAAGATAAGGACTTGCCTAATGTGATGGCGTTTGCCGACGACAATGAGGGTGATTTTGGGATTGATCTTCATAGACTGACAGGCCCCTACAATGGTGGATCAGCGTAATCGTCTTAGGGTGAAAAGTCAACTCGTACTCTTGATCTTGGGCAATTCTGATGTTGGGAGATGTATATGAGAAACAGGACTAGCACGTAGGAAAGAAACAACGTACCGTCATCAAGCAACTGCTGGAATTGACCCTCAGAAACGCCATCTACAAGACTTGAATCAGCAAGGTGAAAACACAGCACAGGGATTATGGCACACCTCGGTAAAAGATCAATCTCGAAGGTGGTGGCTTCCCCCTTTCAAACGCATTCTGATAACCTTGGTATTTGATGAGGGCAGCCTAAATCGGTTTTACACATTGTCAACTGCATCACGACGGCCAAGAAGAGCGAACAGACCTTGCACATGTTCTCCAAGTCCTCGATCATCTCAACCCGACCCGTCTGCACGCGACTCTCAGAAATATATTTGGCCGTCGTACTGTCAACGCTTGAAACGAGGGTGGCAAAGGAAGGCCTGCCTTCCGCGCCTGGTGCTGGGTGGTTGACGTCGGCACCTGTGGAAATTTGGATAGTGACTCCATGACTACGTTGTCATTAATCCTTAATGAGTAGAAGCTTACCCATGACAATTGTAGGATGGGCTGGATCATTGAGAGCGACGTTTGTCTCACCGAGGACGCTGTTGATGCCGCCGAGTTTGACGTTGACCCTGAAGACGAACGTCTTAGCTGTGCCTTCACAACAAGATGAGTAGTGCACTTACTTGAGCATCACATTCGCCCAGTATTGGGGTTTAGCGCGACCGCACTTCGATGACTTCAAGCACTGAGTAACGACGCCCATCTTGAAAGACCGGCAGTCAGTAATGTTGTAGAAGGGTCAAGTTTGGATGCCACTCACAGTCACGTCGCCGAAGCTATAGATGGAGTAGGAAGGTCAAACATCGTCGTCGCAGGGCCCCAAGACATGAAAGCAACTTACTGTTTAACAGCAGTATAGATCTGGTTACCGCCTTCGGGCAAGACGACTACAATAAGGGTCGGAACGTGCTTCTTGACGTCCACACAGGCTTTCCCAGCCTTTCGAAGTTGCTGGTCGAACAAACGAATCAGAGACACGAGGAAAGCATGGCGACGAGGTCCATACATCACCGATAATTCCCTGTCCATTCTCGTAGAAAATGAGCGGTTGGTGTTCAACGACTTTCATCCCTTTTGAGACGGCGAGTAAGTTCAAACCCAAGCTCAATAAGACCAAATAAAGACGCACCGACGCTGGCGGCCCCTTTGCAGAAGCCGGCGGCCAAGTCCTCCGCTTGTGGCCTTGGGAAACGGCGCTCGCTCTCGTAAATGACAATAATCCATTGCTGAATCGTCATAGGTTTGAAGAATTTCTTATCAATCCTAAAGCTACGTTAACGCATGATGAATGCTAGGAAAATCAGACTTACATGTTCCAGGACCCGTTTGACGGTTTCTTGAAAGCGCGTATAATGGTCAAACCAAAGCTCATGAGGGTAAGAGACGAGACGACGTACGATGGTCTTCTGAGCACTGCCATCACCGTATTTCAACACTGGAGGCGGCAAGACTCGCGCGCGGACAACCATTGGCGTCTCGGAAATGTTCATGCCAAATTGGCGAATGTATTCGCTTTGGCCGTATTGGAGAACCTGTCAGCGGGAACAGCGTCAGAGTGAACTACCGAAGTGGCTGAATCGAGGTAAGAAGTACCTGAAGACCTTGTCGAATGCTTGCGAGGCGTTGAGGAGGCTGGAGCTTGGAGAATTCCAGCATGTCGTTCGTCTTGTCAGAAGGCAAGGCTTTGCACATGATTTGACCGGGTGGTACTCGACAAAGCTCTAGCGGGATAGCAGCGCCTGAACCGACCTGAATGATGAGGCCGTCATTCAGCAACACTTGAGATAACAAAGGAAATCAGACAGAACTGTACCTCGACACAAATGACATCAGGGTGTTGTAACCTTTTTCCAAGCACTGTCTGGAAATACTGAGCGACACTCGTCGTCTTGCCCTCCCTGTCCTTGAACATCCTCGTACTCGCACCCTCTGGAGTCAATCTCTTGATGACGTAGCCCCTCTCCTTTCCTCCATGGACAGTAATCACCCTCATGCCGCTCACAAACCTCTGTAGTCTCACCCTCTCCCTGTCGGGGAAACCCTTCCTAGGGCTGAGGAGGTCCGGGCTCTGATTCGGCCGTCCAAGGTACTCCAGACAGACTTGGAGAAGGGGCCCGTCTTTGTAAAACATGCCAGTGGAAATGTCGACGTTGACATAGAGCTTATTCTGGCCAGGTCGAAGGGACTGGAAATAGCCTCGCCACAGCTCGATGCCAGAACCGATGTGCTTCTTGTTCGTCGGGGTGAAGAAAGAACGCGTGTTGAAGGGGTACTTGAGATTGGGCTGCATGCGTATCACGACGTTCAACGCCATGATTGAAGTGAGGACGGTGTTGTCTTGCGATTGCTGTCCAGCGATGAAGCGGTGGAGGAGCCTTTCAAGTGAAATGAATGCAAGATACGACAGTGTTTATACGAGATACGTACTCAGTGTTTATTTCCGCGACCTTGGTCAGCTTGACTTTGTAAATTTTGGGAGGGCGTGCGCCGGCACTCGAGCTTTGCTGCTGCAGAATGACATCGAACTAGGTAGACGAGTAAGTGATCCCAGTCAAAATGGCCCTCGAAAGGGCCAACAGACACTTGCGTGAAAGCGAGCATACCTGTCCGCCGTCTGTAGGGCCAAGTGGGAGCTTGATCATGGAGAAGGCATTCTTCTTGCCGTCGTAGACGACGCCCCTTAAGGCTGGGACTTGCTCCTGCAGCTTCTGGTAAAGCTGCATATTCAAGCGAGCAGGGAGCTTCTCCGGAGTAATCGCTACAAGGTACAATTTCGACCGTGATCAAGTGAACGGATAATGGTCTCAAGAGTCAACTTACCAACTGTCAGAGACCAGACGCAGACTCAGTAAATCACGCATACAGGACTAGGAAATTTCAAAAGGGACTGACCATCGTAATGATAGATAATGCCGTCAGTCACATCGGCCGCAAAGGCGTTGATCAACGTGTTGACTGGTCTGCCACCCTGGCCATAACCGGGGCGCTTAACACCGACTGTCCTTACCGAAGCTTGGAATAGCAAAGCAATAGAGTATATCACGAGAAAAAGAAGATAGATTCAACTATGAAAAGGACAATCACATCTCAAACTTCAAAGAGGACTCACCCGCAACATTGGCAACGGGTACGCCGCCACGACCCGCCCCACCGCCGCGGGAAGGTCCTCCTCCTCTACCATGAGGACCTGTGCCGCGACCGAGAGCGGAACGTGGAGGCATAGTTGACAGTCTGCGTTTGGTAAGGAAGCGCGAAGATAAAGAGTTTTGTGATAAGAGATATAAGACTCGCTGAGTCTCTCTAGTGGGATGTATAGAAGTGGTACGAGTCCAAGAGACAGATGAGCGGGGAAGTAATTTATAGGACCTTGCCTCGCGCCTCGGAAAGATCCGACCTCTTTGTCTTTGTGCCTCGGACAACGTTGGGCCTCGTTAGGCCTCGTTATCGCGTAAATCGCTTAAAGGACAAGCAGGTCTGTAGACAATGAAGCAAATTGTCGGCGCTCAACCAATGTTTGTTCAAGAATGTCTTCGATTCGAGTGGCCGTCTTGACTGGTGAGGTCACAACAACAATATCGCCTTCTGATCTCATCATCATGCCGCATCTATAGTCAGCGACACGGCTTCCGCGAAGCCAGAAGCAGATAGATCTGGGCCAACCATAAGGGAATTATTGAAGGAACGCCTCTCATATGATGTACCAGAGGGCCAATACCGCATTGTGCCAGACGATGTTGCCGCGATCCAACAAGCTGTCAATACCTGGTGCTATTCTGGTGAAGTAGATTGGCTGATCACCACAGGAGGAACAGGATTCGGAGTAAGGGATGTTACACCAGAGGTTCGGTTCTCTCAGATATCTTGAATGGATTTTCTTGAACGCAAAACAGGCCATTGCACCTCTCATCGAACGCCAAGCTCCCGGCCTTGTACACCTCATGCTAGCGGCCTCACTCAAACAAACACCTCTTGCTGCTCTTTCACGGCCTGTAGCAGGCACGGTCAAGAATACTTTGGTCACCACTTTTCCGGGGAGCGTGAAAGCCGTCAAGGAAAATCTCGAAGCCCTGCTTCAAGGAGGAGTTCTCGGACACGCAATTGAACTTATACGAGGCGGGTCTGGTAAACAAGTTCATGCAGCTCTTGGACTTTCGAGATCGGAGACGGAAAGCTCAAGCAGCGACTCTCTAGGCAGCCTCCATTCACATAGTCATGGCCATCACCACCACCACCACCACCACCATCATAGTCAGCCCAGACCTCGGTCTCAGGCGGCTTTGTCTCATGACCCTTCAGCCCCAGGTGGGTGTTATCTTTTGGGTACTGATCTCGGATGCTGATTTCCTATTAGTTTCAGCACGTCATAGGAAGTCTCCCTTCCCCCAAATCACGTTGGCAAACGCGCAAGAATTGATAAGGCAGAATATTCAACGACTTCCGGTCGAAAATCTTCCCGTACGCTCACCTCACGCGATGAGATTGACCATAGTATTAAATCGAAACGTTCTGTTCCCCCATCTAGGTCAATCACAAGCTAGGAGGTCACGTTCTAGCAGAGGATGTCTATGCACCGCAAGACGTTCCAATCCGTCCCACGACAAGCGTAGACGGATATGCTCTACGATGTAAGGATCCTCGTCTTTCAAATTTGGCTCGCCTTGCGACTAATTGACGCCTTCCAGCAACTGATCCTCCAGGAACCTATCCTGTACTGACCTCTTCCACTCACTCTTTCAACACTCCTCTCCCCCCAAACACTATCTATAGGATCAACACCGGCGCGCCTCTGCCCCTGGGCACAGACACCGTGATCATGGTAGAAGACACTGAGCTCATCTCGACGTACAAGCCTGATCCTGATCTACCTGCCGAGGAGAAAGAGGTGCGGACCCTGGTCCAGGTCGACGAGGGCGAGAACGTGAGGCAGCCAGGATCGGATGTGAGGAAAGGGGACGCAGTGATGAGGGAAGGAGAAAGAATAACTCGAGGTGGAGGGGAGGTGGGGACGTTAGTCTTCGTAGGGAGGAAGGAGGTCAGTTTTTTTTCTTGTCTTGTCACCTTGTCTGCAGGTCTTGACCCGTCGGCATCTCAGGTCAAAGTGTACAGGAAACCCGTAGTTGCAATTATGAGCACAGGCAATGAGATCGTCGACCTCAAAGACCAGCCTACTCCTTCATCCTCCTCTCCTCCAGAAGCGGATGCGACACAATGGGGTGGTATATACGACACTAATCGTCCCTCTCTTCGCGCTGTCCTTGAGTCTCTCGGCTATGATGTCGTCGATCTTGGAATAGTCCCTGATGAGTGAGTACATTCCCTCAAGCTCTTCTTGCTGTTCGATCACAGACTTATGATTCCCTTACAAGCATAACAGCTCATGTTACCGCTCTGCGCGAAGGGCTGCACCTTGCAGACCTGATCCTCACTACAGGCGGAACCTCCATGGGCCCCACCGATTTGCTCAAGCCTGTCATTGAGCGATATCTGGACGGAACGATTCATTTTGGGCGCGTGGGCATCAAGCCTGGGAAGCCAACTACTTTCGCTTCTGTTCCCGTCGTGTCACCGGTTGGAAGTGGGTCGGAAGGGACTGAGAGGAAGCCTATCTTTGCACTTCCTGGTAACCCCGCTTCTGCGCTCGTCACGTTTTACATGTTCGTTCTGCCAGCCCTGAGGAAGATGGGTGGGTTCCCTGCGCATGCTTGTGAATTGCCTCGGGTCCAAGTGCAGGTATGTAGCCTTTTCTTCGAACATATCTAAATCGAAATACCAACATATCATCTTCTTCCTTGCCATCTAGATCCAAAACCCGATGCCATTGGACCCACGCATCGAGTTCCACCGCGTCATCATCAAGACCTCCATGTTGTCAACCGGTTTCACCCTCAAGGCTTACAGTACAGGCGGTCAGCGGTCGAGCCGCGTCGCCAGTCTCGCAGGCGCGAACGGATTGGTGGTGTTACCAACGCTCGGTGAGATGCAGGTCAAGGCTGCACAGGAAGGAAACGACGGCAAGGAAGCCAAGGCGAGGTTAGAGGTGGGCGAATGGGTACAGGCTTTTGTTATTGGAGAGATCGAGGTGGAATGCTGAAGTGGAGGTGACTATATGGTGTTCAGGAAGAGGTCCCGTATACTGCAGCTCCGCCAAACAAGGGTTTTTTTTATAGAAAAGTCAGACGTCAAGACACCCAAGATTACTATTGAAATGGACGGCGACCCCACATCACCTTATATCAGGAACAAAGGAATTCAGCTTTTACGGTTTATAGGCAGCGGACGAGCGAGATCGCTATAATAACGAAAGTCGCTGTCAGTGCCACTAATTTTAAGGAACTGTTAGAGTGTGGGACGCGGCAATATTTATTGCAGCTTTCCTTGCTCCATAATGGGAGTAAAGGTGCATTAGCACAACAGCAGATGCTCATGCCGTCAGGAGCACAAGGCAGTAAACCCCTGTCAACGCTGAGAAGTGCCTAAACATTGAGATGGCAAGCCATGTGCATTGAGTACGGGAAGGCAAGTAAGCACTGCGGCTGTCTCTCATTGTGAGTCCTTCTGCGTCGTCTTGACTCTTGAGCCAAACGCAGAGGCCTTATGCCAAGTCTTTCACAAGGACACCAAAATAGTGTCAAGAAGCGGATACATGAAGGCCGTAAACGAAGAAGAAAAGTCGGTATACCCGCAATCAGTGGCCCCAAGTGCGAAAATAGGGGCAACGAAAATAGCCGTTAAACTCGCTAAAAGCTTACGTAATGAATCCGAGTCGTGCTACCAAGTTCCCAGCTTGCGTCCCAGTTTTCATGAAAACACTAAACACCCCCTTCGTATCTTCTTTCCTCGACTGAGTGTGACCCTTTCCTCATTCTGTGTCGAATATGCTGCCCGTCTATTACCACTCGATGGTTGAATCATGATGACAGGAAGTTGTCAACTGGACAGCCTGTGCTCTTGATAAAATCCAGATAAATTTATCTTCATCATTAGTACACATGGACAGGACTCAAGCCCTTGTTGTTTCTCAAGATAGCGAGCACAGGTGTCCTTGTACCGGTGTCAAGGCGTTTTACAGATGAGAGCCAAAATTATCATGAGAACCATGCCCAGCTGAAGAGGCCACAGTCGTCTTGAAGCAGTGCGCATCGGAGTACTCGTGCCATCCTCGTTCTAATATAAGTTCTGAATCAGAGAAGGTAGTAAGCTACGAGTTCGAATCAAAATGGCCCGTATTGACCTTCATATACTCCCAGAACCCTCGGAGCTACATCCCTTGATCTCGCCAACGACAGGCAGGGTATCTTCCTTCGATGCAGACAATGCGGACGTACGTATCAATCTCTTGTCATGATGTAGTTTGACCACTGCCGTTCTACAGCCTTTCCGAGGGCCAACAAGTCCCAGAGCGCCCTTTCAAACCTCTCGGGGTGCTATCCATATTTCTGAATCCGAGTATGGTGAGCTTGCAGTCCACTCGGGAAAACCTGACGGATCTGACAACGTGCTAGGCATGGAGGTCTCGGAGTATGCTTCGATATGGAACGTTTACAATGAAGAGAGCGCTAAGATAGACACGGCCGAATTCGATGCATCTAATAGAGGAATTGACGTCCTCCTTGTTTTTGTATGTGTCATGCTTCTAAGGTAGCATCGTCAGAGTGACAATTCCGTAGACCGGCCTCTTTTCGGCAGTGCTGACAACGTTCATCATACAGTCGTACCAACTTATGCTCCCGAATTCAAGCACCATGATGTCGAGTTCCGGATCCTGTCCTCTAAACAGCAGTACAAATTCGACGAGCTGCTCTCAACAAGACGGCACAGATCCTGGTCCGACACTGACCCAAATCAGATGGGTAAATGGGTTGTGGTTTGCAGCCCTATCGTGCAGCTTATCTGCCGCTCTTTTTTCGATGCTCGCCAAGCATTGGCTGCGGTCGCCACCCAATGTATCAGGTCCCCCACTGCATAGAGCCCGTCAGCGTCAAAAGCGATATTTGCAAATGCAATCCTGGCATGTGATGACGGTAGTCAATGCGCTCCCACTGCTTTTGCATGTCACACTGCTTTTATTTTTCGCTGGCCTCATAGTTCTGCTATGGTCAGGCAATCGGGCAATCACTGTGGTGACTTGCGTCATCGTGATTCTCGTCTTCTTTTGTTACTTTGGCTCGATATGGATTTCCATGGTTGACCCGGATTGTCCATATCAGCACCCAATTGCAGAACACCTAAGGGCATGGATGGCGAAAAGAGGCTTCACCTCGAATTCTCTGGATGACATTGAGTCAACATGGCAGGGATCCATTGATCAATGGGAAGGTAATGGTCTTCTTTTAGCTTTATCGACTCGCTTTGACTCTTTCTCGACAGAGCTCGATCAAACAGACGTTTTTCCGGAGACTTCAGACTTTTGGGATGCTTCATCACTGGTGTGGCTGATCAGAAAATGCCCCAATGCTTCTGCCACCGTCGCCGGTCTTCAAGCGATCGCCGGTTTTCCTCGAGATTTTACAGGCTTTCACATTCTTCGAGAAGCAGGCGCAGTGCCGCTCGTTCTTAGAGAGTTCAGAACATGTTTTCACAGGGACCCAACACTTGACTCTCACTGGTATGTCATGGAGCCGGAGTCTGCTGAGAAGTATTGTCGTGCATGGATACGCCTAACAGCAGGGACTTCCTTAAAATGGCCACGCGACCTTCTCGTACCACTCGAGACAATGCGGGGGGTTGAATCCGGCAATGTAGGCGCGATCGCTGCCTGCACACGAGCCATTGCTTTTTTGGAGGATAAGGACGGTCGATCATCACTCCTTTCCTACCTAGCGCGATACGAGAAGGACCAAGACAACTCCTCTCATGAAATTCAATGCTGGCTGCTTGACACCTTCCTCAGTTGTTCTTTCATTTCTGACAAGCGTTCTCGGCCCAGCGCGCATATGGCTCGGGAGGCGGTCCCTATTCTCCTTCGCCTCCTCCACAGGACCAAGCAGGCTCTTGCATCCCGGGTACGCAGCGCTGTAGCGCTGTCCCTTAGTTTAATGGCAGGTCAGATGCCGGATTTGGCCCTCTTCCATGACGAGGCTACAAGGCGAGAGCAATTCGGGGAACTGCTCATCTCTTCACTCGTTGAAATTGTGCGGAATCCAGATATCTATGCTGTTGACGATGAGCTCTTAGATCTGATTGCTCTTGAATTGCCACGTGTAGCCAGTCTCGTGCTGCTGCCTGGTGGTGCAGGCCGTAATCACTTGAAACTTGTCGCGCAGCAGGGGCTTTTGAGTCTCTATCTTCAAGGTCGCATGAAGGTCCTTCCGACGAGTATGTTGGCAAATGTCCTGCAAATTCTTTACCCTCCCACCATTGTTCCAAGATCGGAAGGACCGCTGTTCATCAGATCACTTCTAGAGACCTTACGATGCTCTGCAAGCGTGACAGAGATTGGAGGGATGGCTGGGCCAGTCCTTCGCCTCCTCGAGCTTAGTCTTGTGGAGCCTCATCCGGATGCCATCGGTGCCTTCATTGAAGGGCGGGGTATAGAAGTTCTACTGCTGACTATAAGCACGGGCGATACAGAGAGCCGTCAGCTCCAGCTGGACTGCATACGCATCATTTGCAAATTCATTGGAACCACTGCCGACCACTTCCCCTCGTCCTCGACCCCTTCCTCCATACAAGAAGGCTGGCTGCACCACATCTTCCAGTCCAACTTCTTTTCTGTGGCAAATACCTTCGTCAAGTCTCAACAATGGTGGCTGGCTGAAATAGCTAAATTATGGGTTCCTGCTCTTCTGAGCCTCTGTAAGTTACGACCGCAGGAGCCTATTTGGATTAGCGTGGAGGCTGCATTCAGGAATTATGCAGAGCTGAACGAAGGAAGAGAGGATTGTTTCCCTCTCTTGGATCAGCTGGACGAGATGAAGTCTCTCTTGGTTTCGGAGGCTCGTATTACAGATGTGTCGATGTCACATGTAGACTAGTACTACATCTTGTAGGCCATGAAATTTTGTTGCGGAGTACAAGTCAAAAGTTTGAACCTCAAGGATTGCTGTAATGGCAATGCTTGAGGTCTCTTGAGGTCTCTCGTATATCTGCGAACATTGCGGTCGATATCCACAATGCGTACAGAAATGACATATATGACTCCACAGGCTTAAGTCCTGCTCTTGCTTCAATGAAGCAAAGAAGGTACGTGCTATTTGTCCATTCGCTATAAAACATCGATATCTATAACTCCCGTCGGTCTATCTGGACGATGATGGCAATAGAAGCTGCTGTATCCCAGCCAGGAGTGCTTCGAACTGCTTGTCGATCTTCACCTCCAATGCGTCAATCTTCATGCTGAGCGTCGTGTACTTGTCATCAAGAGCTTGATTATTTTGTTGAGTGCTTTGCACTGCCGTCTCCAGCAAAGCAAGCCTCGCCATGAGGTCCATCTGCGTCATAGATTTTCCACGAATTTTACTTGGACTCGTCGGACCCTTTTCCTCTTCGCCCGACAGTCGCCCCGACTTCGTAGTAGGACTTTCCAATTCTTCTGAAATATCCTTTGCCATATCGGTGTCGTCCTTTTCTTCGGCCGCTGCTTCAATCTCTTTTGGTTCCTCTACATCACTTGAATTATCGAATTCGTCATCCGTCAACATGCCAACTGATATCATGGAGCCGTCGTCTTCATGCACTCCTATAGTTTTCGCCACCTCGTTCACCATGAGCTTCATCTCTTTCGACTCTTCCAGCTGAATTCTGACTTTATCCTCCAAGGCTGAAATGTTCAGATTGATCTGATCCAATTGTCGTTCTGTGTCGCTGGTCTTGATAGGCTTTACTTCCACACTATCACGAATGCGAAGAAGGAGGTGTTCGACACGCGAGTGATTTCGCCCTCCTTGAGTGACCGGAAGAGACTTCCGATCACAAGCATCACATATGAATGTTAGAGGGGCTAGCTCAAGGGTAAGTATGTAATCAAACGATCATATTACAGAGGTGCTCACAGCAGGAAACACACACCCAGCATGGAAGCGAGACCGGCTCACCACAGCATGCACAGATCTGCCCCTGGTCGTTACTAATATCATCATTGCTTTTTTCAAGTAATTGTTTCCTCGAAGCCTTTCCTTTGGGCGGCTTTCTAGTATTGTGTTCCTTCCTTTCTTTGGTGTTCCGTTCCTGCGTGCGAAAAATATTTTTGCTCCTTTCAGATATCAACCTTGATTCTGCCATAAGACTCCTCATCTCAAAGTTGTGGATGAAGCGCCTTGACCGAAGGAGAGAGTGCGACGGAATGTGATTGAAGTTTCCTGCTCCATGGACCACGTCGGGTTTGTCGAAACAATTGTCACACAGGTCGATGGAGTGACTGAGGTCTTCCTCCATGCAGACAATACATAGGTAGCGAGTGAAGGCTAGATTCTTGGTGCATGCATCACAAAGCCAAAATCCCCTGTGATATTTTGAGAAAACATATGAACGGGCGGAATATATCGGACTTACACACTATACTTTCCCCGGTTCGTTAGATACATTCCTATCTTTTCGTTTAATCTTCCAAACCTTGGGTCTGAGTCTGACAACATCGTCCTATACTCTTCCCATTCAGCATCAGTGAGGGGCTCATATTTATCCCAACGACTCCAAAGATTGCTGTCGGAAAGGTTATATCGCTGACAATAGTTCAACCATTTTCGCCGCTCTCCAAGGACTTGTAAAAACGCCTTGCGAGACCCCATACGCAGTCTTGTCTGATATAGCACAGCTTCCACAGCAAAGGCCCAACGTTTTCGAGCAATAGGCCATTTTGGCCAGCATGGAATAGGGCTTGGTCCATCAAGAAGGTAACGGAAGCGCAGGGTGTCTGGTGGACAACGCGTCATGTAGAAGCTGCCAGCAGGTTCGGGCTCAGGATCGTCCTCCTGATTTGCAGCTGTGGCGGTTGGCTCTTGATCCTGTGACTCACTTTCGTGAGCTGCTTCAGGGGCTTGAAGTTCCGAAACTTCAGAGATGCTGGTCTGGATTTGAATGTCGTCGCCAGTCTTGTCTTGAGAATCGCCTTTCTCTAGTCCGTGCCCGTTTCCATCAGTCACGGGCTTAGCTTCATCCGGGGTTCCGTTCTCTGTGGGTTCGAAAGTTTGTCCGAGAGCTTCAGTTTCAATACAACTCGCCTGAAGAGGAGCTGGTGGTTCGCGGTCCTTCTCGTTTTCTATCTTTTCCGCCGTGGTCACTTCCGACCGCATTTGCTCTGCTACAGGAGAAAGCTTGTTATTGTCCTCCACGCCCATCTCTTCCACGTCCGACGTCGCAGAGGCCTGAAGAACCTCCGGCGACGTCGTATTAGCAGATTCATCGTTGTCATTTCCTTGTTCAACCACTTCCTCTTGCTTGTTCCAGAAGAACCCTTCTATGGTCCCCCTTTGTTGGTTGTATGTGCCTTGATAAGTCTCTGACCACTGTGGAATGTCAAAAGTAACGACGATTCGCCCTTCCGAAGAGGCTTCGCTCTCGTCAGCAAATTTGCCGTTGGTAATTTCGAAGGTTCCAAAATATGTCTCTCCTTGTGCTGCGAAACTGTTGTCACCTGAAGGCCGAACCGCGCATACGAAAGGGTCTTTCCACCCATCTCTGAGAGCTTCAGTGGTGATAAAGGCACCTGACCAGTCACCCCACATAGAGGAGCAAGCATCGTCAGTGGGTGTCGTGTCTATGTGCGGGAGATCCAGTTCCTCATATCCAAGTAATGGTCCAGTGGATTTGGCAAGAATAGAGAGGTCAGAAACGACGCCCGAAACAGAAGTCCCAGAAGTGATGTACTCGTCCATTTTCAGTGTTAACAATGTGTTATCAGAGATGTTCATTTCAGTCTTTTTGAAGGCAGCAAGGAACTAAAGTGCACGTGCGATGAGTCAAGCCAAATGGATGATAAAATAGACAAATATGCTTACCATGCCATGCGCGAAATTCTCAAACTGGGCATTCACATTGCTGTGTAATTGGCGGAATTTTGCTAAGAAAATGCCACTATAATCAGATCAAGCACACGAGAAAAGCGGAACTGACCTTCAACATTTGCCATGCGCTCATGGAAAACCATAAAGATTGAAGCCAGGGATGTCGTGTGCACATTGAATTCTTCGCTGTGTAGTACGATTGACTTTGCCAGTTGAATTATCTTCAAGTGGCGACGAAGTAGCAGGATGACCAGGGGTAGAATCCACTAAAATACTGTCCGTCAGTGCATGAATAAAGACCACCCGAGGGAGTCGGGTCTCACAGTCTCAATCCGGGCAGAACCGCCAATCGCTGTTGCATCTGCTGCTGATTCGATGGAATATCCCATTTCAGTGAGATTCTTCTCCAGCCGTTCGAGCTGGGATGAAGCAACCATGTTGGCCACCTCAGCTAATTTTGGTTCCTTCCTCCCGCTATCTGGTAAGGGCTTGATGGAGCGCAGTAAAGCTTCGACGCGCCGTAGCGAGCGGTTATCGAGATAATCATCCACCCATTTGCGGTTGGCGACATGGACCGAGGGCAGCAACTCATACATTTGTAAAAGGAGGGAATAGATTTCCTTCTTGTGGTTCACGAGGTTCATGTGCCAGCCTGCCAAATGATTCAGGTGTGCGAACAAAGGGTATTACTCGAAATGTCTTACCTGCTGCCCAATATGCTATCCAATGCAGCAGACTAGAGGTTGATGAGAAAAACCAATGAATACTTGATTGAACTTTGTACTCACCTCAGTCCTTTAGGGCGAGCCAGCGCAAAGCTATTCGCTTCTTTGACGCTTATGAACCCTGAGCCATCTTCATCCATTGCTTCCACAATCGGCTGGACGTATGCAACATCAATGTAGTCCAGGACCCACTCGTCTGACTCCTTGTCCGGAACGTCGAGCGCAGAAGGTTGATGTACGTCACCCTCCGCTTCCTGGTCGCCTGGCAGAGGCGCTTCAGTTGCCAGTGGGGTAACGGCTGCAGAATTATCGCTACGTATGTGGTCTCGGAACGTCAAAACAAAAACTTTTGCTTTGACACTACTGCTGGTGAGGTTCTGTGATATTTGTCAGATTTGAGCCATCTACAAAGGAAAGACTGACTCACCATCCGATTCCATACCCGCTGAATCTCAGGGTCTTTCAGCTTGACGGCTTTGGTCTGTACTTTCCCCTCCTCCATCACCATTATCGTCGTCACCGTATCCAGAATTTTGCCCAATTTCGTCGCATGTACCTGCATCAAAACGCCCTGGTCCTCCAAATATGTCGACATCGACTTCAAGTTGTTACTCTGCACTTGAAGGATCTTTTCAAACCGCGAATAATGTTTCTCAAGGACCTTGTCGAGGTCCTCTGCCAGTGCTTCGCGAAGTTGCTTCTGGAGGACCTCTAGTGCTCTTTGGTCGTAGAAGGCGGTGCTGCCAGGCATGTTATGCTCCCCAGCTTTCGATATGAGTTTCGGCAGCAGGTCCAGGTCATTGACACATTTTTCAGGGCCACCGTTCTGCTGCATGAACTTGAACACCTCACGTTCGCGCTGAGTATCCAGGTTCCGGAAAAGTTTGGTCATGATTGCTTCGAGTTTGTCATCCATGACGTTCAGCTTCTGTCCAACCTCAGCAATGGCGATATTTGCGGTGCTCATCCCGACTGCAAGATACTCGGATATCACTGATTGCAGCTCAGAGCGCCTCAAAGCGAAAATTTCCATATGAGTTGCAAATTTCTTCTCATATCCCTTGGCAAGGACCAATTTGACTGTAACCCACACGTAAGCCGATACTCGCTTTCTTGAATTGTTTGACTTACACATGAACTTGCGGTCTATAAAGTGGGAGATGTCGCTTCTGCAAGCTTTGATATCACGAGTAATGCACTCCGCGAGCTCCTTCAATCGGCTTTCATGGAAGTCCCTCTCCGCTTGTGGCATGTGATCACGATTTAGATTGCGTAGCCTGATAGCAAGATTGAATAATTAGAACACGACGAAGGCCGACGCTTGGGACTGACGACACGTACTGGAACATGGGACCCATCATGCTTTGCATCTGCATAATCACCACGAGCACCTTCTTGTTGTTTTCACGTCGAGCAATATCTAGCTTCACAACTTCGTGAAAGGCAAATATGGCAACTGGGTTTCGAAGAGAAATATGAGTCAATAAACGAATGGTTCTAGGGACGCTGATATGCATACTTGCAAGCACAGGGTGCATATTGCCTAGGAGGGATAGTTCATTGAGAACAGCGTCTGCTCCCGTAATGAACTTGTCGAGGAGGCCATCGAGCTTGCTCGCAATATCTTCAGCCACGCCACCATCTTTATCCTTGGAGGTAGGATCTGGTTTCAACTGTTGGTTTGCATTGTATAGTGAAGAAAGTTCGTCCCAAAGCCGTTCCTGTGCAGCTTCTACCGTCCGAGTACGAAAGGAAGTTCTGGTAGCTGTGCGTGGAGAAGTAAGCTCATGACTTGAGGGCGTGAATGGCACAGGAAAAGGGGGGTTTTCGATGGATGTCGTTTCGACGGAGTCGATGATGATGGAAAGTCCGTTCATGGTGGTGGTTGTAGGAGGGGAACCTGAGTCGGCGCTAAGTCATCTTACTCCTGGGCGCTGCTAAGACAGCTTGCTAGGCGCCGATGTCCCTGACCATGATGAGGTCCGATCGCTGAGAATGAGGAACAAGAGCTGTCAGCAGCACATCCCTCTGGAAACTCCGAATGGAGTGAGAGTCAGATAAGGGATGGACCCTGTCATTGCTGTGCACATTGAGAAAAAGCATGAGATGTCATGGTAAAACCACAATCATCCATTCTGACGTTCATCAATAACTAGCTGGAGTTACAGTGGTGGCAACGACTTCATTAGGCAGGTTCCTAATCAAAAGATAGTCTTCAAATCGTAGCATGGTAGAACAGAAGTCGAGGTCGGTCGACATCTTCCGTGGCCGATGGGACTTGAGCGATATGACTGGTCATTGGGAGTTGGGACTTCGTCCACATGGGAGTTGAAAAGTGGCGAGGGAACTCACGCCGCTATTTGCCGACTTTTGTTTGGCTTGCTTTGCATCCGCAAGTACTCGCCTGAGCTGGCTTTGCCTTCGAGTTGAACCAGAGACGAACTGTTGAACGTTGAACTCCCAGTTGAGGTTCATTTCATACCACTCATCACCTTTACATCGCATCCCTTGTTCAATGTCTTCAGTCAACACGCTGTTCTAACAACATAAGTTGTAGCTGCTGCAGTGGACAAGTCGGTGGAGACCTCCAGCGCAAGCAGTGCGAGAACGCGAGACAGGGTCGGTCGTCAACAAGTCTTCTATAGATCCCAACGTGATGCCTTTGGACCCACGCGTTGAAGTCCATGGAGCGTTCAACAAGAGCTCACTGTCTTTCACACAATTTGTCCTCAAGCTTCCGGCGTAGGCGATCAAACTCGAGCCATATCGCCAGTCTCGCATATGTGAGTGGATTGGTGTCATTATCGCCACTTGTTGCGGTGCAGGACAGGGTTGTGAATGGAAGGAGGCAAGGGAGGCAAGAGGAAAGTGAACGCGGATGAACGAGAGCAGCCTTCGGGCTTTTGTCATCGGTGTGATTTGGCCTTGGTTTCATTCATGTAGAAATAACGCTGCCTTCGAATGCCTTGCAAGTAGAACGCGCCAATACGAAATACAAGCGCGCAAAGTACAGATACTTATGATTTTTCTGCCTTGGTCCGCTTCATTTCCAACCTTGTCCTTCACGGCCCACGAGCATCACTCGGGCACTTGTGGGGGGAGAAGACGTTGCATTTGAGCGAACAAGACCTCGAATTGCCGATCTATCTTTGCTTCCAAAGCATCAAATCTCTGGCCAAAAGCGTCGCTGTTCCGGTGCATGTTCTCGACTTTCGTCTCCAGCAAGGAAATCCTGCCCATAAGGTCCATCTGCGATGAGGGCTTCCCGTGGTTTTTGCTGGATGGATCTCTTTCCTCCTCACCACTCTTCGGACTCGGGTTACCAGACTCTTCTGTCTCCTGTTCTAAGACAGAAGTGCCGTTCTGCCCCTCAATTTCTTTCTCAGCGTGCGCGAAGTGTGCTGTGATATCAAGAGGGTCCTCATTCGTCAATTCGGTGATATTGTCCTCGAATTCCTCCACGCCCATTGTCTTCGCAACCTCTTCCACGACAACCTTAACTTCTTCGAGCTGACTCTTAAACTTTTCCTCCATAGCAGAAATATTTGTGTTGATTTGGTCAAGCTGTCGCTCCATATCACTGGTTTTGACGGGCTTGACTTCAATACTGTCATGGATTCGCAGGAGGTGGTGTTCGACGTTGGAGTGGTTTCGACCGGGCAGGACTACCGGGAAGGACTTGCGATCGCAATCATCGCAAATAAATGTAAGAGGGACTAGATTTCAGGTCTCCAGGTCAGCATATTTCGAATGTCGAAGACAGATCAGTCAAACTTACAGCACGACGTGCAGACCCAACAAGGGGGAGTCACAGGCTTGCTGCAGCATGCGCAGATCTGCATTGGTACATTGACAACATTCTCGTCGGATTCAACCACAGCAATTTGTTTTCTCGCGGTTCTTCCCTTCAACGCTCTTTTCGATTTAGGCTCTTTCGCTTCCTTCGCTTTCCGCTCTTGGTCGCGGAATATCCGCTTGCTACGCTCCGAAGTCAGTCTAGACTCTGCAATGAGAGTCTTCACCTCGAAGTTGTGGACGGGGCGTCGAGAACGAAGGAGAGAATGGGACGGGAGATGGGTAAGGTTGCCTGCACCATGTACCACGTCAGGCTTGTTGAAGCATAGGTCGCACAAATCAATTGTATGGCTCAAATCGTCCTCCATGCAGACAATGCACTGATACCGCGTGAAAGATAAGGTCTTGCTGCATGCATCACAATACCACCATCCACTGTTGACCTTGTCAGACGCAAATAAGATCAAGGAGAGAAGCCAACTCACACATTCCATTTTCCTCTGCGCATAAAATAAAGACCCAATTTCTCATACAACCTTGCGATTGTAGGGTCCATTGTCCACAGCATTGCTTTATATTCTTCCCACTGTGTCCCAGTGAGTGGCTCATACAAGCTCCACCGATCCCAAGTATCCTGATCTGTCAGATACCAGCGTTGTGCATAAGTGAGCCACTTCCTACGTTCAGCAAGAACAGCCAAGGTTGTTTTGCGAGAACCGATACGGAGGCGAACACGATACAGTACGGCCTCTAGTGCAAAAGCCCAACGCTTGCGAGCTATTGGCCAGACACTCCAGCACGGGACGGGACCCGGCCCATCCAAGAGTGAGCGGAATCGGAATACGTCTGGCGGAGTGCGCCTCATATAGAACTTCCCGAGCCATACTTGACTTTCCTCGTTGTCAGGGGATGGCGGGATTTGCCCTTCACTTTGCACGCGTACCTCTCCTGCTTCCGCAGCTCCTGGCGTGTCTTGGGCTTGCTCGGCTGGTTTGGTTGGCGCGTTTCCAAATACCCCTTCAATGACATCCCTGTCCGGATCGTATAGTCCTTTGAACGTCTGTGACAAGTGGGGCATATCAAAAGTGACCTCTGGTCTACCTTCAGCAGCTTCGCTGACTCTGACTTCGACGTCGAATGTCTTGTAGTAAGCCTGGCAATTTGCCGTGAAAGAGCGATCTCCCATAGGCTGGAGACGAAAAAGGTATGGGTCCTTCCATCCGCTCTCATTGTCGATGGTTAGAGTCAACCAAAGGCCGTTTATGGGGACGCACACGTGAACCTCTGGTTCCTTCGTGGTCACATCTTGCAATACTTCGTCGTACTCGAATGCTTCTCCGACTGGCTTCGAGAGAAAGGAGGAGTCGGGAATTTGACCAGATATCGATGGTGGACTACCACGCCTGTAGTCCTCGTAAGATCTGAATGCCAGCAGCGAATTTTCTGAAGTATTGAGTTCCGTGTTCTTGAAGGCTGCAAGGAACTAGCATGATCACGAATTAGAAGGAATTATTTGCCATAAAAGATCTTGTCTTACCATTCCATAGGCGAAATTTTCGAACTGGGCATTCACGTTGCTATGTAGTTGACGAAGTTTAGCTTTCAGACAACCCTTACGTGAGCAACTACATTGCTACGATAAGCGGATTGAGCCTAACCTTGGACATTGTCCATGCGCTTGTCAAAGACAGCAAACACCGACGAGAGGGATGCAGTATGAGTGTCAAATTCAGAGGTATCTAACACCACGGTTCTGGCCAGCTGGACTATCTTCAAATGCCGGCGGATAAGGAGAAGGATCAACGGCAAAATCCACTATAAGTCTATCAGCAAAAAGCATTTCAAAAGGAGCCAAGAACGCACAGTCTCTACCCTAAAAGAACCTCCGATAGTTGTAGCATCAGCAGCTGATTCAATGGAGTATCCCATTTCATTAAGGTTCTTCTCTAACCGTTCGAGCTGAGAGGTAGCAACTACATTTGCAACCTCAACTAACTTGGGCTCTTTTCTGCCGTTGTCAGGGAGGGGCTTGATTGAGCGCAAGAGGGCCTCGACACGCCGTAATGAATTGTCGTCGAGGTAGTCGTCAATCAGTTTGCGGTTGGCTACATGGATTGAAGGCAGTAGCTCGTAAATCTCTAGGAGCAGCGAGTAGACCTCTTTCTTGAAATTGTCGAGATTTATGTGCCAGCCTGTCAAATGATGCATGTGAGGCAACGTATCGAGTATCGTATCTGGAGATCGTACCTGCTGCCCAATAAGCTATCCAATGCAGTAAACTAAACAATCTCAGCAGTTGTATGACGAGAGTTGAATTGATGAGATCATACCTCAACCCTTTTGGTCGCGACAGTGCAAAGCTATTCGCCTCCTTGACGCTTATAAACCCAGAGCCATCTTCATCCATAGCTTCGACAATCGGTTGAACGTAAGCAACGTCGATGTAATCCATCACCCATTCGTCTGATTCCTTGTCTCCAGCGTCTCTGCCGGAGGCTTGAAGGAGGTCACTACCAGCTCGATCGTCTGGCAACGTTGCTTTGGTTGATGTCGGCGTTCCAGCAGTAGAGTTATCGACACGAATATGGTCCCGAAATGTCAAGACGAAGACTTTTGCTTTCACGCTGCTACTTGTGAGGTTCTGAGGGTAGTGA
Organism: Gymnopilus dilepis; assembly: GCA_002938385.1. NCBI lineage: Eukaryota > Fungi > Basidiomycota > Agaricomycetes > Agaricales > Galerinaceae > Gymnopilus > Gymnopilus dilepis. The sequence continues at coordinate 22,324 of NHYE01001408.1, read as the reverse complement.
GCGTCCGTGAAACACCTCAACTGCTGAAGTGGTAGCTCACCATTCGATCCCATACTCTTTGAATTTCCTATCAAACCGTATTTGTATCGATCACATTCAGATTTAGGAAATGGACAAACAGGATCCTTCAGTTTGACAGCTCTTGTTTGCACTTTGCCTTCCTCCATCACCATAATTGTGGTTACCGTGTCGAGAATTTTGCCAAGTTTGGTCGCATGGACTTGCATCAGCACGCCTTGATCCTCTAGAGACATAGACATCGACTTGAGATTATTATTCTGCACTTGAAGAATCTTTTCGAAACGAGAGTAATGCTTTTCCAGGACCTTGTCTAGATCTTCTGCCAGTGCTTCTCGGAGCTGCTTCTGAAGCTCTTCGAGTCCTTTCTGATCATAGACGGCAGACGTGCCTGCCATCTCGCCTGCTTTCGATATGAGCTTGGGTAGCAAGTCCAGATCATTGATGCATCTTTCCGGGCCGCCATTGAGCTGCATGAACTTGAAGACATCGCGTTCCCTCTGTGTATCAAGGTTCCGAAATAGCCTGGAGACGATCTTATCCAACTTTTCGTCCACAATGTCCAGTTTCTTTCCGACGTCAGCGAGAGCGACACTTGCAGAGCTCATTCCAACGGCGAGGTACTCGGAGATGATGGCCTGTAGCTCAGATCTTCGTAAGGCGAAAATCTCCATGTGTGTTGCAAACTTTCTTTCATATCCTTTAGCAAGAACCACTTTAACTGGCAACGCAAAGTTTCCGTCAGTACAAGTTTATCATTGATATATACCAAACTCACGCATGAACTTCCGATTCACGAAATGCGAGATATCGCTTCTGCATTCCTTGATATTTTGCGTGATTAGATCCGCGAGCTGCTTCAAGCGACTCTCGTGGAAGGCTCTTTTTTCTGGCGGCATATTGTTGTGATCGAGATCTCGAAGCCTTGAGTTGACACGAATTAAGGGTACAGCAGATATGAGACGGCCATAGAAAGACGTACTGGAACATAGGGCCCATCATGCTTTGCATTTGCATTATGACGACCAGGACCTTCTTGTTATTCTCGCGGCGGGCAATATCCAATTTGATTACTTCGTGAAAAGCAAAGATAGCAACTGAGGACGAATAAATGATAGCAATGAAATCAACTTCTGTATTGCAAAAGGATGATGTCAGACCATACCTGCAAGGACGGGATGTGCATTGCCCAGAGTTGACAGCTCATTGAGCACAATGTCAGCCCCGTTCAAAAATGTTTCGAGTAGGCTGTCGAGTGTCGAAGCGATGTCATCGCCAGCGCTGCCATCTTTGTCCCTGGATGTAGACTTCGTAGCCTTTGATTCAAGCTCCCTGTTATCCGAATACAGGGATGTCAGTTCAGTCCATAACCGCTCTTGGGCTGCCTCAGCAACGCGGGCACGAGAAGACATCTTTGATGTCGCGTGCGCAGGGAGAGAGCTAGACGCAACAGCCGAGCTTGGCGCAGGAAATGGTTGAATTTCGACTGCCGTTGTTTGCGAAGCGTCGATCGTGATAGAAAGCCCACTCATGATGGTGTGCCCCAAAAAACTGGTAGATCGGATGAGAGATTGGATGCCAGGATCTGATAAATCGCGTACCTTTGAGCTCTGAGCTTTGACATATCCGAGGCTCACGGCGCATTCCCATCGCAGGTATGCATCACCCATAAGGGATCTGGGTGTAATTATCAAGAAAGGTTGTAAGAGGAGACTGCCGGAGCGACACGCCTAGCAGTGCCCCATTCATAAGGGACCTGTGGGTGTCATTATTGAGAAAAGTTGTAGGGAACGGCTGTGGAACGACTGGTCAACCGGTCACTGCTTGACGACTGCACGGTGCACCGTCGGGGAAGACGCGGTCACGCGACGCACGCATTACCAGTGCTGGTCTATATTTAGCTGTGATAGGCTCAGTACATACATTCCAACACCTTCAGCCGCGATACCATTTGAAAATATTTTCCCGTGTCTCATTGCACCTTTGCACGGTCAACAACGCGACACAGAAACTTGCTTCGACTGCTAGGTTTACCCTTGAGCACATGATAAATAATCCTCAGCAGTCTCCTTACAGTGAGCTTTATCCGAGAAATTATCGCATTAAGCATTCCAGGTAAGCGGCTTGAATTCTGCTTTGAAGCCGAGACAAGTGAGACCAAAAGGGAAGAAACCGAATACATGCTTCGTGTAGTACCTCATGACAAACCAGGGCGCCTTGAATAAGGGAACTACTTAGGAATCAAGTAGCCCCGAATAGAAAACATCTTGACGCCCAAAAATCGTCTAAACAATCATTCAAAAAGTGCCAGGCGATCTTTAGATCGCAGGGTTATTTGGCAAGGAAACGGCTTAAGATGCCTATATGCAGACAAAGACCGTAAGCAAAGATTATCTTTGCATGACCAGGAATACAACGAACCTAGTCGCTCCCGTACTCCACTCGATGTTGGGCTCTATTGGAACACCCCGCTCATCAACTGCCTTTGAGATGTCAAATGCAGCGAGGATACTGGAAATATTCAAGAATAGAGCCATTTCGGCAAGATGAGCGCCTGCAAGAATAAGTCAACACCCCGCGAGACTGAACAAATAAGGATGCGTACCAGGACAGACTCGCCTCCCAAAGCCAAAGATGAATTTGAAAGGATCGGGCTGACGCTCCTCTGGGTTGCCGAGATGGCGTTCAGGGTCGAAGACATCTGGATCTGGGTATATTTCGTCGTCGTGCGTGATTGCCCTAGAATCATCGACATCACGGAATTGGCAAGCTCTGTAGAGTTATACCTACCAGATATTTGCAGTTATATTTGCGTCCTTGGGTATGAAGTAATTTTCGTAAATGTCGGGTTCCATGGCTTTATGGGGTATTCCTGTCCGGATTTAAAGCGTATCGTCAGGAATTTTTAGAAAGAAAGCAATGACTGTGATTACCAAGTGGCGCAACGGTCCCCCAACGCAGTACCTCCTTGATCAAAGCTCGAATGTAAGGCAGATTTTCGAAGTCCTCATAGGTAGGAAGACGATCTGACGCTACGGCATCAACGTCCCTTTGCGCCCGGCGCTGAATTTCCGGGTGTAGACTCATGATGAGGAAAAAGGTCAGCATCGCAGAGACAGTCTTGAAGAGGAACTGAGGTGAGTTCCTGCACTGTGTATACAAAATCAAGTGACAAACCGTATCTCCGCCACCGACGTACAAAGCAGCGGCGCACCACTTGATATCGTCAAGGGCGCTTTGGTCTAGCTCTTTACCTCCTTCAAGGATATGCTTAGAGGTAAAAGATTCAATGAAGTCTCCTGATTCCTAAGAAGACTCGACTTAGTAAGTAGCTTTATACTGAGAAAAGGCATATCGACAATTTGTTTCTTGGCCCATTTGAAGGGTGTTGTCTCTATGCCGCTCATCTCACGTCCCACGAGTCGGGCTTGCCTTTTGAATCCAGCACCCGGGAACCATGAAGGAATATAACGCACTGTGGACAAGACCGTTTAGTAGGCACTTAATCAGAATAGATAGAGGGCTTAACGAATAGGAAAGAATTCAACCCAGTATTTTCCAGGAACACTTATACCAGCAGCCAATTTAAATCCGTGTTCAAGCAGGTGCACTAGAGGGTCATCATTGGACTTGACCTCGTAACCATAGGCAACTTTCAGAATGGTAGCAACAGCGTTTCTTTGGCGTTCAGTCAGATGTATTCAAATTGCTTTGCTTCTGTTACGGATGTTCATTACCTTCGGATGTGCAGTGCCAAATTCTGGGGAGACTGAGCTAGGTTTTGCAACAAGACACGGTTCTCTTGCAGCTGAATAGGCCTATAATCTTTGGACGCTCTCGGGTTCAATCCATTATGGAGAAGACGTCGAAAAAATCGGAAGCGAGGGTCTGTCGATGAAGTCAGAAATACGCTATACTTTCTTCCGGCTAATTCTCCGCCCATCCATTGCGTCGGCCTGTCAGAAGTGACGCCTGAGCGAGACTCCAAGAGTTCAATGGCAGCTTTCCCCGAGTTTATGATGATAGTCTCTTTATTCAACACACGAAGGTATACGAGAGGACCTGAATGGGCGGTCGTTTACCACTTGCCACAGGTGAGCCCGAAGTATGCAGCGTACCATAGATCTTGCCCCAGGAAGCAAAGGTCAGCCATGGTTCGGTCTTGGCTGCCGCCAGCTGGTGTAGATTGCCGATCAACCACTTCTGCTTTGGTCCGGGAGGAAGACTGATGCCTCTAGCCTTGAGACGACGGCGAGGCAAGTACGAGAGGTAGACGTAGTAATAAATAGCCAACGCGAACAGCACGAGAAGCGTAGGCCGCAAGAGCCCGCTTTCATCGCTGGCGAACATCGTCGTCACAGAATAGCAGTTGTGGGGTGGCCGGTGAGTAGACACCTTTAAAATTGCCTACAGAATCGGAAGCTACATAAGCCAGAGAATTTGACGGTTGCAATCCATTTTTGGACTCGGTGACTGAAGAGGTTCCACGATGTGCAGGGTTGCGGTTGTTTAGATTTTACGTAGAAGAGAAGAGACATCGTTGTTTGGATGAGTTATATGTAACGGGGGTAAAGAGGAAGGAACATGAATAGACGTGGTGGCGATGAGAAGAGATCATCTGAGTGATCCAGTGATCTGAGTTCGTTTGCACTCCGCCCTCTGATTCTAAGGTAGAGCTCATGCAGAGTCTCACCACATCACGTGCCGTATTTCGGGGAGGAATCTGATGCGACCGGGGTGGATGGGTCACCTTGCCCACCTAATAGCATGTTCCACAGGTCAAAATTCAAAATTCTGGTTCCAGAGAGTTGAAGAGAATTAGTTTCTCAACAACTCTCTGCGACTGAATTTTTTAATTTTTACCTCCTGCGAACGCTATTAAACTTTTCGTCGGGAAAGTCGCTTTTCGACCCCATGTCATGTGATGTGGAGAGGCCGTGCATGAGCCCTACCTTAAGGTAAGTATGTCAAGTGAGCTCAAGACAACAGGTAGCAGACACAAAAATGTAGATCGTCCCACCCCGCCTTTTGCAAAACAAGTAGGGTGTATCTCTTGGCTGAAGGTAATTAGAGAAAAAGGANTAGCAGACACAAAAATGTAGATCGTCCCACCCCGCCTTTTGCAAAACAAGTAGGGTGTATCTCTTGGCTGAAGGTAATTAGAGAAAAAGGAAAAAATGACCACCGCAGGACTCGAACCTGCAACCTTTTGGTATCCGTTAGGCAATCGAAGCCAAACGCGCTACCATTGCGCCAGGTAGCCATGAAATTATGTTGAAATATAGCTATCATAGCGCGGGCAAAGATGAATCGGCAATTGCTCTGCCCGCAACTCAACTCGGACTCGGAGCCAAGGCGATGATGATCACATTGCTCGAACTTTCCGTCATGATCTCTCGCTCATACCACCATCTCTCTTGACTAGCTATTCTATACCATGGCACTCAATTGGCTTATGCTCAACCCAGATCGCACACCAGTTCCTCTTCCAAATGAAATGACGATTACGACTATTGACTCTGGCGTGGAGATCTCAATTACTATTCCAGATGCACCGCCTACCGGTTCGTCATCTGCTGGAGGGTCAGGGGGAGTTAAGAAGCTGAAGGCGCAAGGGAAGTGCTGGCTTACAGATCAGCGAGTACGTGCTTTTGCTTTCGTTCGGTACCATTGTCATTGATTCTATGCTCTTTAGTTCCTGTTCGCTGCTGTTCCCGGATTTTCTTGGGAATCTTTAACTGTGCCTCTACATGCCATCTTATCGACGCGATTCGAACAACCAACATTTGGCGCTAACTATCTACTGTTCAACGTCAAACCTTCTCCAGAAGGTGGTCTAACGGACAATACGAGTGTGGAGCTCCGTTTCAAAGATCGGGCAATGTTTGAATTTGTGAGCCTTCTGGAGAAGGCAAGGGAGAGAGCAATATACATGAAACGTCAACTGGCGGAAGAGGATGAGGGCCTACGTGAGCGCACTTCAGTCGTCTTCAAGTGACCTTTCATTGACACCCCTATCTTTCCAGCTACCTATACCATGCCCGCCGAATCAAGTACTGTCACTATGGTTGGCGACGTGCCCGTGGAGAACCCGCCCAGCTACGAATGAGCGCTGTTTGTACTCTAATTAAAGACTGTAATTCAAGCAAGGACAAGGGATGGAGCTGTATTACTAATTTATGGATGGACAATGCGATGAGTTTTTTGACTTCTGCCTTCAGATTTACATTTCCGAAGACTCTACTCATGATTATCCTTGTTTTCGAGGTGTGGTCAGAAACACTGCCGGCATCACTGCGCCTCTTATGCTGAACAAGCAAGTCAAAGCTATGGGAAGAGAAGCACATGAATGGCGTTACTGACGTGGGGACGACAGCGCCTCTCCGCATATGGAAGCGTTCTCAGCGATAGCTATTCAGGCGCTTTACTTAGAGTGAAACGTTCATCAGGCCTCATGTCTCTCTCAAGAATTTGCAAAGTCAAAAGAGCGCTAAGGCAATCGCCAGCAGGAACAATAATAGATTCCCAGACCCAAACACAACATTGTCAGCTCGTTCGTGGAATTTCTGCGAGCGAGCAAGGCCTCTATTGACGGTGATCAAGCACGGACGACGTACTCTATACTTTATCCTCTGACGTCGTCGTCTTAATCCGCACCCGGCAGTCATATTAAATCGGGATCTCACATACCTACGCGATGCCTGTTGTATACTCCGTATTCACCCCGCCCTTCAGGGACGCGTCGATTTCATGTGGGGTTTTAGGCGTTCTGCAACCCTAAACTTCTTCCCGCCATGCCAAGAATGTTCTTCAATTCCAGGATGTCAAGGTGGTCCGTTGTCGCATTCAAGCGTATGACCGAATGTACCTGCAGATCGTTCAAGAAGAGCGATCCTTGTCAACTTCTTTCATGCAGGCGTCTTTCCTAAACATACATGTCCTTGTCGTTGACAAAATCCACCTCCCATAAAAGCAGACGGCGCACATTGCACCTTTACTCCTGAGATCCAATCCCCGAGGCTCTCTTCCAGCTATGCAGCACTCACACTCTTTTACTCCTGCTCCATTCCTTCGGACGCTCTCCGCCCTACTCGTGTTCGCGGTGGCTGTAAGCGCCCAGAGGCACTACACTGTCGTCAACAACTGCCCAAGCGCCATTGATTTATACATCGGTGACGCGAAGGATAGCACTCTCGCCAAGGGGGCTAGCACTTCCAAGGTCTTAGGCTACGATGCAGGCTTTTTCTATACCACGGCCAACGGTGGCAAGACCGACGGGTCTGCGACGCGGGCTGGCTTCTTCGGCGACCATGGCGCATCGTATTATTATATCGTCAAGGACGTCGCCGACTTCAATACTGGGATCAGCATCAAGCCTAACCACCCAGAAGTATGTAATTCGTTATGCGCCTCTGAACAATGGCTGATTGGGACTTCAAATCTTCAGCGCCAAGGCTTTTGCCCTGAGATTCGTTGTGACGACGTGTTCTGTCGCGACGCTTTCATTGAAGCGCCCACCGGCTTCCCTCGCACCGCTGTCAGGCCTCCTTTACCGCCCATCTACTCTTGCCCCTTCAGGGATGTTGCTTATACTATAACGTGAGTAGCTTGAGAGTTAAGGCGCAATCTAGTAGACATTGATATTCTCTCCACTTTCTGAAAGCTTCTGTCCATCTGGATCCTTCCCTCATCCGCCGCCGCCGCCTCCTCCACCACCACCACCACCTCCTCCGCCTGTCACCTACCACGCCCTTCATCCAAATTACAATGCCAATAAGTGCATTGACGTTCGTGGAGCCGTGTTTGCAAATGGCACCCCCGTGCAGATGTAAGTTTTGTTTTGCTTTGAAAGCGAGTTCAAAAGTTCATGACTCTTCAATAGCTACGACTGCAACGGGACCAATGCCCAACGCTGGGTTCTCACCAAGGGCAGCACCAAGGTTCGCGTTGCAGGCACTAATTACTGTTTAGATGCCGGTTCTAGTGAGTTCATGTTTTCAAAACCATTGTCGACAGCAAATTGATAATTATTTTTCCAGGCCCTGGCAATGGTGTCGGTATGAAGATCTGGCAATGCTACGACAATCTTCCTGCCCAGCAATGGTACTATACTGACGATAATCGCATCGCACTTGAAGGCAAAGGTGGGAAGTCTTCCTTCTTCCAGTTCTATTTTTAGTTGACATTTCTAGGTCTTTGCCTCGACTTGACTAATGGCGTCCTGACCAATGCCAACCGTCTGCAAACTTGGCAATGCACGGATGGGAACACGAACCAGATCTGGACTGAGTGAGGGCTAGTAGTTAGCTAGCCTTGATCCTTTGCTTCTTGGACTTTTCACTTTCAGAAGCTGCAGGTCTGGGCTCGGGTTAGAAGTCATGTGGCCTGGCTTTTGACTTCGAATCGTTTGCAATCATTAATGGACTTTAACGTACGTGGCTGTATGTTAGCGTATGCATATCATTTATTATTATGAAAGCCGTAAGGCAAGTCACCTGGGTAGAGTGGGTAGAGTACGAGGCCCGAAGCATGACTATTCAGGTTCGAGGCGGTCTGTGAATCTTGGCAAGGCACCGTTGAGATTGCTTTCGCTTCTTCCAGCTCTCCAGGCAGTCAGGCTCTAGAGACGACATAAAGATTTATATCATTCTCTTGGAACGGTGAACTTGGCCCATGTCCATCCAGCCTGAGTGTCCACTGCCAATCCGATATAAAGAGGCAGTCAGAAATCGCCAAATGGCCCCGCAAGGATGGCTCCCTTCACCAAAGTCACTTTCAACGCCCTCGGCTGCTTGCTAGCACTTGGCTTAGTTGCCAATGGTCAACCAGTGACCAGAGAATATACTGTCGTCAATAACTGTCCGGCGTCCATTGATCTCTACATCGCAGGCACATACGACACCACGCTTGCAAGCGGCGCCAGCACAACGACCATCGGAGGTCCTAATACTGGATTCTTTTACACGTCCGTTAACGGAGGAAATGCGAACGGCGCTGCAACTCGAGCAGGATTCTTCGGTGCCGGTGTCGTACGTGAAGCATTTTTCTCACCTTTCGTCTCACCTTTTGAGGTTTTATGTTGATAGGGCGCTTATTACTACATAGTAGTGGATACAGCTCAGTTCAACACAGGCATAAGCATCACACCAAATAATTACTCACCAGTATGTATTTTTATTTTCTCGTCAAGCTACGGCAACTCAATATAATTCACCATCTGCAGAGCGGCGGATTCTGCGGAGTAGCAGAATGCGATGATGTTTCCTGCACCAACGCATTCCCGCAGCCTCCTACAGGTTTCCCTCCAGTGTCGAGCACACCACCCAATCCTCCCGTATACTCATGCCAGCATCCTGATGTTGCGTTCACCATTACGTGAGTCGCCAGTAACACTGAGTCAGCCCCAATGGCATCCTTACATTACTAGATTTTGCCCTTCAGGATCCTTCCCGACGCCTCCAGCCCCAGTTGCACTCCATCCGAACGGCAATACGGCGAAGTGCATGGACGTCCGAGGAGCTGTCTATGCCAATGGAACGCCGGTTCAAATGTGGGTTCTCTGCGCTCTGCCGAGAATCGCTTCTAATTGACGTGGTCCAGTTATGACTGTAATGGCACCGGGGCACAGAAGTGGGTTCTAAACAGAGGAGCAACCAAGGTCAAGGTTTTTGGACAGAACTTCTGTCTGGATGCTGGTTCCAGTGCGTAATAAGCCGTGTTGGTTGCGACACTTTGAGACTAAGCCACCGATAGCTCCAGCCAACGGAGTTGGCATGAAAATTTGGCAGTGCTTCGACGATCTACCAGCACAACAATGGTTCTACGGACCCGATGGCGTTAATAGTCTCTCTCTAGACGGCACAGGTAAGCCAAAACATAGGACTTCATGAGAGCCCAAGCTGACTTGAGATCAGCATTCTGCTTGGACCTAACAAACGGCGTCTTGACGAATTCGAACCAGCTACAGACATGGCAATGCTTCAGTGGAAACACAAATCAGGTTTGGACGGAATGAGTTCGGCGGCCTTTGGCAGGTGACCAGTTCGGAAGTGGAGAGACTCGTTCAGGGAACATAGACAATTTTCGTAATAAACTAAGCAGAATCGCGATCGTAGAGGTTAGCAGCGATGTTCGTTCAGAGAGGGTCGTGAAAAGAGACAATGTCACAGTCTCCACTCTTGAGTCAAATAAGCGTATTTGCGGTTGTGTGGCAACAGCTTTCTACACCTGCCTAAAGAGGGCAGGCCATCGCGAAGAGGAACTCCTCCTACGCAGAATTACACCAGCCGGCTTTGTTTCTCAACATTTTATCATGGAAAACACGCGTTTGGGGATCCATATAAACCGAAATAACGCCTATTCAGAAAATGTCCGAAAAGGGCGTCTGGACGATGACGAGTACGGCAGTGGTGAGTGGTGTGTCAAATCCGTCGTGGGGGTCAGTGCGGAGAACTCATGGGAACCTTCTTTTGATGTAATGTTATAATTATTGACCTCTTCGACGTTGAAATTTGACTGCGACTATCTATTGCCTATCGATAATGCCTGCTCGCACACGTCGTTCAACGCGTTCCGCCGCTATTGCTGCCGCCTCTCTTGTTGCAGAAATGCAGGAATCAGAACCAGAGGAGGAAGAACAAGTGGATGTAGAGGCCGAAGACGAAGAGCAAGAGGCAGAGGAACCTGAAGAAGATGAAGAAGCGGAGGCGGAGGAATCTCAGTCGGTAAGTATGGCTTCAGCGTTCGAACGTCCATCTGAAGGATCTGCTACAGGGAGGTGAAGACGAAGAAGCCCCATCTACAAGAACAACCAATCCACCGAGGCTGAAAATCAAACTCAAGTTGCCTACCGCCAATGCATCGAGTAACAGCGCAGGTACAGCCACGCCCGATGACGCGGAGATGGATTATGCTGCATTCAAGAGGACGCCTAAGCGAAGAGCTAAAGGTTTGTCAAGCCGAATATCGCTCTTGCAGATGACGACTCACCCAATCTCTGTTTCAGCCAAGGTCATACAGGACGTTGACGTTGAATCGGAAGACCCTTCCTCTCCCTCCAGTTCAGATGATGATGTATTCTCGCGAGAACCTCCTTCTCGTTCCACCGGTACTCCTACAGCAGGCACGAAGCCCATGACAACGCGCCAAGCTGTATTAGCTAGCGTCGTAGACCCTTCACATGTCTCTCTCAGTGAGTGCTATCGGGGTCAACCTGCTCCCATTTTGCCTAATCTCCAGTAGACGAAGGAAGTCGTAGTAAGAAGCAGCCACTAAACGAGACCGAACTGGCCCTGCGACGCGAAGAAACTGCCAGAAAGAGGAAGAATTTGACAGAAAAAAGACTCGAGGACGAGAAGGTGCTATTCCGTCTTCGCCCAAGTGATCTATCTTTACTGACTCTTTCCTCAGGCGGAAACTATCAATAGGCTTCTCAAGAAGCAAAGTCGGCCCAGGAACAAACGCACTAATACCACAGATGATCGTTCTCCAATGCCTGCATCAGGCTCTCGTACGCCCAAAGTGAAAGCAAAGAATCAAGAAGAGGCAGAAGAGGGCGAGGGCGAGGAGGAAGAAGACGAGCCCATGGATGTTGTGGAAACTCCAGAGGAAGTCAAGCCAGTGATGTATCGCTGGACATCGTCACTACGCACTATCCCAAGCGAAGGCGACCAAAAAGTCGAGATGCTACTGACGTTCTCCGTACCCGAAGCTGCTTTCCCGGTTCCTGCCCAAACCACAGATGGGGATGTCATACTAGAGGATAACGAAGAACTCGAAAAGATACGAAAAGCCAGAGGGCCTGGCATCTGTGCTGTCGAGGGATGCGGGAAACCAAGGAAGTATCGCTTACCAAAGGACTGGACGATTGGGGCTTGCGACTCGTCCCATTTGCGAATACTAGCTGATCGAGTCTGAGCCTCGCAAGCCTTCGCTATTTCATTTCCTTTCTAGAGGAATTTTATACGTATTTATTCTGTGAGATCTTTTTCATTGCCTTGGGTTGGAACTGACAGGATGCTCACTGTTTCTCGCAGGTGTATTAATGTGTTAATATTGAATGTCGATCAGTCTGTCGCCCATGCTTTGATAGAATAAAATTTCGTGATAATAACGCATCGTCTTCTAAAGCTAGCATCCGACACCAGCGGTATATGTGCAAGGTGAGCTAAATTTTGCCTTTCTTTTTATCACCGTTCTAGGGACAGTCACGTTGCATGTACTAATTCTGTCCTCCTCAAGGAAGTCGCGACAGGGACCAAATGACCATAAGTTGACCACAAGAATCTTGGTCTTTTACTCTGGGTCGCATGCAAAGTTGTGGTATGTCTTCATCGCTAAGCAAATCGTTTGTTGTAGACTAAATGCCTTTTGTTCCCAGGAAATTCAGCATATTCTCAGCTCAGAGCCTCCTCGTGGAGCTCGAGGCGTTTGTTCTTTTACTCGTGATCCGGCTTTCATTATAACGAAGGGTCTTAATTACGGTGAGTCTGTATTCAACATGGAGCCTGCCCATTAACGCTGCACTAGGCTGGGCTTGCACTGGGTGCCATTTAGGCGCTGATACGCTCTGACAGATGGGCCTTGCCTGTCTGTACCTTAGGACGGAGGCTTCTCTGCCAATCACCTTCACTGATCCCCCGACGGTGTTTGGGGTCATCCCCCTTTCCCTTGACTATTTTGGTATTTGACACCGGGATTCTCTTTGACGTCTGCAGTCTGGGATGTTCTTCACTTGAGTCGCACGAACAATTAGACCCCGGTGCGCTCTGGGTCCACCGCACGCGTCCTTTCTTGAAGAACGCTCTGGAATTTCATGTTGCTCCTTCTCATAGGCCGCACGGTTGAAGCTCAGCATCATCATTTCTAAGCTCTCTTGGCGTCGTCTAGCGACGGGGTAGCCTCTCAGCATGTGCATGCAAAGTCAAATTGAACAATTCCAGGAATTACGCTCAATCACCGCGCCAACGTACCGTCCTTTGGCTGGTCTGAAAATATCGTCTTCTCTAGGTCTTGGAAATTTTCATCATCAGCACTTGCTACCTATTCGCAAGCGCCTTTGTTCTGTTGGACGTGTATCTCCTATGCTACGTCTTCTTGACATGGGCGTCCCCAATTGACGCTTTTCCAGCGTCTCGTTATCTGACTCAATCATTGCTCACAAACCTTGCGGGATATAGCCACCTTTCTGCGATATATCGGCGGTCTGATGCACTCTGCGGCCCATCATCACATCCGCAAGGTTTCCGATGGAAGAGACCACTGCTTCAGCGGCTTTGTCCAACTGCTCATGCGACATGCGCGTCGTCCGGTTGTTGTTTAGCAGAAGTTATTCAAAATCCCAAAAATGTTCAATCAAGGTCTCGGCCATGCATATTTGTCGCGAAGCTGATGCGAATGCTCGGCCACCGTTTCTTGTCAGCTCCCTCTGTAGTTTCCTTCGCTTTGGGTGCATTGCACGCGCTCTCTGGCAAAGCGCGAGAATCAGCTACTGGAATACATACATCGGATATTTGAATCTGCCTAGAGAGGACCTACAGCTTCGCGGCAGGCAAGTCTTGTTCCTGGCATTAAATCCTTTGGTTGGGAAGCCGAATTCTGATGTCTATTCCCCAGATGCCTGAAAAGGCTTCTGTATTCGGCTGTTTAGGCTTACCCGAGCAGGGTACGTACGCGATCATACGCAATGAAACCCGGGCTTTGCAACTTAAGCGAGATAATCTTTTCGATCCAGCAGTTCATCACCGCTCGTATATCTGGTTTGATGAACCTCTTACTCTCCCTTGTCTGTTCTCCAGATTGACAGAGCTCTGTATAGGTGACCTTATCCGAAATTTGAGCGACAATTCAAACGGCGGCCCTTACTGTAAACAGAGAAATTCGGTTCCCGCATCACAAAGTTTTCTCAAAATCCCGCGTCGTGTCAAATATTATTTGAATCTTGCCGGTGCCGGTCTTGAAGGTTCCGGAGTTCGCCAACGCTGAGTGAGCTTGGGAGTAGTCTGTGCTGAGATGTGGCGGGACCGAGATACATACGAGTTACAGCTATTACAACTAAGGCCCTCTTGTCGCTGTCTGTCAAGCCATGACATCGACTAGAATATAGGTGGGATGGGAAACGGGTAGATTACGGCTCATGAGACTAAAGTGAGTAAATCTCCTCTTTTGATCTAAACTCTGACATCTTACTGCAGGACGTGTCCAGGTCAACGACTTATGAGGAAGACGTGCAAACCCACGGTCGCGCAGTCATGCGCTACTCGTGCGACAGGGTACATACATGTAGGCGCAAGACCAATTTCGGACAGTCAAATTTTCAATGAGAGAAGCGGGCTCATCCAAGACTGTGATTCTCTGTATATCCGTCGAACTTCTCTCAACCTTCAGTCCTTAGGGATTCACATTCTTCGTGAGATCACGCGAAGTCCTAGAAGCCGCAGCCCCCCGTTGCCATTCTTATTTCCAGTGTTTTGATATCTCTTTCTCTCAATATTATGACCACAAGCAACACTCAGTTGCTGATCAAGGGCATTGATCTAAGGCAAATCCATGCCGTTCGTGGCTTGGTCCGCACAGGCACCATTAGAGGCGCTCTGTGACCTCGACGTGGGCCGTGGGTTCTCCGAGGTTTTTGTTGCCACAAGCACGTTCTGCTGATCCGCCTGAGATATACCAGACGTCAAGCAACTCTACAGGCACGTGTAGGACCAGGCGTTCCGATGACAAGAGTAAATTTCAAGGCTACCTATGCGTGCTGCTACGCACAGAATACGGGTCATTGGCACTGAAGCTCATGCAAGCCTAGACATGCCCAAGCCAGAGATCATCGCACGAGCTCGATGCGGCGTTTTTGTCGGGACCAATGTGATGTCCCGATGTCTTATTGTGAGAGTTGGCAACAGATCTCTCGCTTCGGGGTCCCCTGGGACTCCTTCCATTTTCGTCGTTGCTCCGCGAAGAACTTGAGGTAGCATTACGAAGAAGCCAACTAGTCCCATGCTTCTCTCACATAGCACATCTCGGCAGGTGGCTAAAGATAAAGAGGCCATGTTGTAAGTATTTTCATCCCTCCCCGTGCTCGCTTGTTCCCTTCTCTGCGCAATTGTCCCCCATAGGTGGCGGAAGCACGATGGCGGCCGTCGCGACCCCAAACGTCGAGCTTTTGTAAGTCGCTCTACAACTGTCAAGCAGCTCGCTTTGAGACTATCGTCCCAGGTTCGGCCCAATGCTCATGGGGGTGTTCATCAATATGATGCTCTATGGCGTGCGCGACTTTTTATTCTTGTAAAGCTTCGCGTTGACCCAATTCCTCTAGATCATGGTAGTTCAGGTTGGTTATTGGGATTGACGGAGACGAGACTGGGGAGCTGATGTGTTATTTGGCTCCAGACCTATCACTACTATCAAACTTTCAAGAGGTATGTGCATCTTGACTTCTAATGATCGGCGTCTTACCACAGAACCCCAGGGATGCACCATGGATCAAATATTTGGTACGGTCCCAGGTTGTCTTGCACGCAGTCGTGTACTTACCGAAGTGCAGGTGCTTTACCTCTTCGTCATCGAAACGCTCAACAGCGCTTGCGACATGGCTATGATGTGGCAAGCTCTCATTCAAGATTACGGTACGTCTTGACCTCAAGTTATGCTATTTGCAACGTACGAGCCTTCCACATTTATAGGCCAACCTCCAAAGTTCTTCCCTACACGTAAGTCCCTGGATTCTCCGTAGTACGCTGGAGACTGACCATGTTACCTAGTGTTCGCCGCTGGTATGTTACAAGTCAGAAGATCAATGTTAGATTATTGATTCACGCGTCAATCATCTAGAGCCGATCGTCATCGTGGGTAGTTCGACTTTAGACGCGTGTTTTTGCTGATCTGGTGAATAGGTCATGGTCTCGACACCGATTCAAATATTCTTTGCGTGGAGGATTAAGTTATTAACTAAATCCAATATTCTCCCACTCCTTATTGTCGCTCTTTCTATCGTTTCATTGGGTAAGCCTCATGCTTTTGTGTCTGCTCTTGACCTGACTAAAGTATTCAAGGTGGCGGCACGTACACCACGGCACTCATCATCAAAATCAAGCTCTTCTCTCGCAAACCAGAGCTTCACTGGCCAGCTCTCGTCTGGTTCCTTTCGGCTACTCTGGCTGATGTGATGATAACGGCAGTCCTGGTCATGACTTTGGTGCGTCAACTCAATGACAAAAAGTCCTGTTTTTTAACTCCTTTCCTTCTGAAGTCGCGTCGCAAGACCGGTTTCATAGCCACTGACGATGCAATCTCGAAAATCATCCGAAGTACGTTATATTCCGTCATGCCATTTCCTGTCCTAACGTAATGCCCAAAGTGACTGTGCAAACGGGGATGATCACGTATGTTATGCGCGGCAATTATATGTGTCGTGTTCTGAATATTTTGCAGTGCCTTCTTTGCTATTGGAGACGTGGTGTTTTTCATGAGTAAGTCCTCGATTTCTCTGAGTATTGCAGAAACCTGAGTGACTTTGTTCTCTAGCCTTGCCGGTAAATGCCTTGTCCTTTCTACGAAATGGACCACGGCTGACATTTGACATTTTTCCTCCAAAAAGCATACTGCTCTGTAAGATCCTTCTCAAATTTTTTGGCGCCTTTCGCTGACGGGTCCCTTAGCAATTTCCTATGGGATCTGTCCTTGTCAAAGCTGTACACTAACTGTCTCCTATCAACACTCAACGCTCGTGAGAGTCTCCAAGACTTGACTGGGTATCAGTCGCAACAAAGGCATATATCTTCGTCTGGACAAAATCGTCGACCGGTTAGTCTTCTGTTTTCTACTTCACTTGCCTGTGTGACTAATGAGGAACTCTAGGAGGAAAGAACTGATCAGCCTGCGGTAAGAAGCCTCTCCCAGTCACTCGCATAGCCTGAATTAAAGTCGATTTTTAGCATATCCTGAGCTCGTCTATGTACGAGCTCGATACCCACAAGGTGCACCATGACATGGAATACGGGGTCACAATCACTAAGGTTGGCAACCATTTTCTTTTCTCTGACTTCTCACTCATGATAATCCGCAGATCGTCGAGACTCGAGAGGATCCTATTACTACTCCTACTCAATAGAAAACACACCGATTTCTCTGTTTCATGGACATTGGGTTGTAGTACATTTTGTATTCATTATGTAGATTGTGGTATTCTAGATACCCAGACCGTGTATCCTATCCAACTAAACCTGTGCTTTCGTTACCAATGCTATGCTGTCCGCGCCACCCCACACGGTACGCCACAGGAAAGTGTTTGAAGTCCCCGACAAACGACAAATGGGGAAGAAACTCCGTGCAGACCCATCGGGCCGACGATATCAGTATGGAAGAATCGGATTGACCGTCTGACCTTTCGTCTGATCATCAAGACTTACGCCGGGTTGAGTGGGAGATGAGGCTGATCACCGATTCTAGACTCAAGGGTCCTCAAAGACGCAGGAACTGGAAAGCCAAAAAACGAATGCAAGACAATTTGAAAGTAGCTACCCACTCCACTTGAATTGACGTGCGTGTTATTCATACCCCAGTTCCTTCAACAGTTTTTCCCCTATGAACACTGCTTGACATTCTCAAGCTGCTCAGCCATAGCTTTGACTGTGATAAGTACGCAAGCGTGATTGTGAGCAGCATGATGCGTTGTTTAGCGAACCTTCTGGCGTCTTCGCAGCACTGTTCATCGTTCCATCTTAGCAGGACGGTCTGTCGGACGACAAATGTTCAGCAGCGGCCGCCCTCCCCGAGACCCAAATCCATGCGCAAGAACTTCGGTAGGAATAAGTGAAATGTCCCAGAACGATGCGAGGTCATCTCGAAAATTCTCGGCATACAAATGCCATGGAATTTGAATGTCAAGAACCCACAAACACAGGGACTGGGAATTCGTCGCAACCTTTAGAGCACCTTATAGGATCTTATGTGGGAAGCGTTCCATATGACGAGCAGGTGCTGACCGCGATCAGACCTCGAGGCTTGTTTGCTTCTTCCAGGGTCTCTCTCTGCGACCAATCGTACCAACGCCTATAGGCTATCTGGTGGTGTACCTGCCGACCACCTGAGTCGAGACGGCCAAAGTCTGGGCGATAATCAGACTTTCCTTCTCGAATGACGGGTGATTGCGCACTTTCCTACATGTTGAGCAACTTTGTAAGGATGGATGTCAATGCGATCAACACACTGTAAATTTTCTGATGATACCCACAGGACTGACATATGGACAGGTATTTCTGTCTCTTCCGAGGACGAACGTTATTTCGGATTAGGCTATGAAGATCACAGAGAAAGATGGGAGGTCCTCAGATAGGGATTGAGCTGCTTGAATTGCTCGCTGCATGTAGTAGCTCGTTCTTGAAAGCATTGGCAACGCTGATAAGATTGTCGACACAACCGTCGTCGAGCAGTTGGACGGCAACTCGGCGTTAACCGAAAAGAGCCGGAAATAGAAGGGAGATGGTCGGGTGCCCGTGGGGTGATCTGTGAATCTAAGAGCTGTCCTGATCTGTGAACGATTTGGCAGCCAAGTCCTGTCTGTGGTATGGGCTGGTATACTGATCAGCCGTGTAGCCGACGCACCGTGCCTGTGCGATCAGGAAGAAGCCAAGGAACGAAACCACAAACTTCAATCGGCAACTTTCCCTTATATTGGACTAACCTTGAGTCCGAAATGTTACTCTCTTCCCTCATCTTCTCCCTCTCTCGTTGCAGGACCTCTTTCTACCATGGATAGAGCTTCTTCGCATAACTCAGAGGATCCCGAGAAGATTAACCATGACTCTCAGAGCAGTCGCGAGAGTCCCTCTCCGGCTCCGGTGGTGGATCCAGCTCTGGACAAGAGGGTCTGGCGAAAGCTAGATCTGTTTATTCTTCCTGTTGTCACCATGTTTTATCTTCTTTCTTTCCTCGTAAGTCTCATCCTCAGATTATGTCTTGGTGAGTATTGACAGAGTTTTCCCTCAGGATCGGTCGAATATCGGAAATGCACGAGTAGCCAACCTGCAGAAAGATCTCAAAATGACCAATCAGCAATATTCCATTGCTCTGACGGTCACCTACGTGCCTTATATCGTCGCTGAACTTCCGTCGAATCTTCTGCTCAAGGTGGGTAAAAAACCAGACTTTAATTCCTCTCTCGACTCATGAATTTTCGGGCAGGCCGTCGGACCCAATCTTATGCTGCCCACTATGCTCACACTCTGGGGAGTCGTAACGACACTTCAAGGTTCGCCACTGTTACGTGCAATTTCAATTGAATTGACGCTGACCCGCGTCTGAATTCTCGAATTTCAGGCGTTGCACACAATTATCACGCCCTTCTCGTGTGCCGATTCTTCTTGGGTCTTTTCGAGGGTAAGAATCATCGAATTGGTTTTATCAAAGCTTCTGGGCTCACGAACCCGATAAGGTGGTGTCTTCCCCGGTCTCGTGTTATACCTCTCCTTCTTCTATCCTCGGCAGCAGCTGCAATGGAGGTGAGCTCGTCGTTACCATCATCCGAGTCGCTTCGAGGGTGTTCTAAAAATAGACCCGCGTTTGCAGGATAGCAGCGTTCTTTTCTGCAGCTTCGATCGCAGGCGCCTTCTCTGGCCTGCTTGCGTTCGGAATCATCAACATGGACGGGATCGGGAACCGACCTGGATGGGCGTGGATCTTCATTCTCGAGGGTCTTTTCACATTCCTCTTCGGCCTCTCGGGATACGTCCTCCTTCCGAGGTCGCCCGCACACGCTCGGTTCCTCAGCCAGAAGGAAAAGGATTACATCACGCACAAGCTCAAGGAAGACGGTGCCACAGCCAGGAATGAGGTTATGGACGCCTTCAGCTGGCGAGAAGTTGGGATGGCTTTCCGACTCCCGCAGGTCTGGATGCTCGCCATCGCGTTCTTCTTCGATGGCACTATTCTTTATGGCTTGGCTTAGTACGCTATTCTTCACATCCGTCTTTGTTATGTTCTAATTGCGCGCTTATTATCTAGCTTCACGCCTTCTATTGTGCAAGGACTCGGTTTCACTGCGTCCCGCGCTCAGCTTATGAGTGTACCTCCGTTCGCCGTGGCCTTTGTAGGTAAGTAGAATTGTATTGAACTTTCTTTTGACAGTTTCTTGACGCCTCTTATGTAGTTATGATCTTTGGAGCTTACATCTCTGACCGCTACCGCTGCCGTGGCTTTGTGTCAATATTCTCGTCCTTCCTTTGCATCATCGGCTTTGGAATGTTCCTTGGTAAGTCCTAGCTTCTCTTTCTCTCCCATTTCATGACTAAATATCTTCCAGGCTCGGCCAAGCACCACATCCAATACGCCTCCCTCTTCTTCTCCATCACCGGCACCTACCTCGCCGCCCCGACGCTCTCCACATGGAGCGCCAACAACGCGACGCCGCACATCCGACGCGCAACGGCCATCGCCATCGGGTTCATCATGACCAACTCGGGCGGCATCCTCGCGACGTGGCTGCTGGGCTCGCTCTCCGCGGCGCCGCGATACATCCTCGCGACGCGCGTCCTGCTCGCCTTCTCCGTCCTCATGGCGGCGTTCTGCGCTGCGAACACGTGGTACCTCTGGGACCAGAACAAGAAGAAGGCTGCGATTAGGGCGACGTCGACGATTGACAAGGAGGAGCCGGGCTTGGGCGACCGCTCGGCGTGGTTCGACTACGCGCTGTGATCCCCTGCTTGTCTTACTTGCTTGTTCACTGCTTACTGCTCAGACTCGGACTGTAGATGTAAAAAATGGTCTGATTCTGATTTGCGCACATATTTATATCCCTAGCTAGCTATCTACCTACCTATTTAACCCGTCTTTATTACTTCTCTGTGGGCTCTTTGCACATTAATTTTCTGAGATGATTTTACGTCTGTACATACATACATGACACGAATGGGTGCTTATGTCGTTCAAGTTTCTGTTCACGAGTGGGTAGTTACTTCTGTTGGTTGGTTGAAGTTGTTGTAATTTTTTTGAATATTGTAACTACTAACGAGACAAAAATGATCAATAGAATTTTGAATCGTGTTCTCTATTGGCTGGATATAGCTAAATACAATGGGAAGCGCTCTCATGAAGGTCGCTGGATGCAATCAGCCGCTCGAATCGAAGCTCGATTCTGAAGTGAATAAGGCTCTGTACAGGATAGGGGCTCTCAGGACTGCATAGGTCTACGCATCGCCCTCCGATCTGCGAGTTCTTCAACGTATTCAGAAGGTCAAATTATTACCACCACCTTCACCTTTCAACTATATACCTTGTGATTCCACCTCACGAACGTTCACATGCACGAGGCCTTACAGCTAAATCTTTAGATATCTGACAGTGACAAGGCTCTTCTGAGTACGCAGATCTACACAATGGCACTTGGACAGATACTATCATCTCATGGCTATAATGATAATAGTACTTGCCAGTTGATGAACCAGATCCGCGGGTTGGGGCGTGGGCGTGGCGTTAATGTCGTCTGCTAGCGCATGCGCTACCCATGGATGCGATCTTTGCGGTCATTGGGCTATGTATCAATATCATCATCGTGAACTGTTGTAAGGGCCCTTCATACGCCCTTCTAGCACATCGTGAACGATCATGCACATGAAGCAACAAGTCCTCGTCAAGACCAACGGAACACAATATCCAGAGCCCAAGCAAAGCCCAAGACCTAAAACCGACCCCTTAACATCCGACGCCATTTAGGCATATGTGGCGCACACTTACCATATCCATATCCATCACGACATGTCTCCTCGATCGCCCTTGATCGTTGTCGGGAAAATCAAATGAAAGAGAAAGTCTCGATCGAGGACGTTGATGCTGATTGCGGGGTGCCGTGCCAAATCGTGCCGGCTTTGAAGGATTTTTGGTCAAAGTTATCCCGGATAGGGGACAAATTCAAAGTGGGCACTGCAAAGCGCGCATGAAATGCTACCTCACAAATTGCAAGCCAGACTGAGCCTCTGGTTGGCATGTGTAGCAACCGAGTCAGAAAGACAGAGAATGAGTTTGATATGAAAGATAGCCTGCATAAGAGCAAACTATGATATCATTTCTATACCGCACTGGAGCGCTTTCATGGTATGCCCCTCATAAACTCTATCCCAACTTGACTCGTATAGCAACCAAGTCAAAATGGCAGCAAGAACACAAGACCACTTTCATTAGCGCAAACGCAAACTACAATCTCATTTTCACAATCGACCGAACAACCGCAAAAATTTATCCCGACTTTCGCAATTCCCTCCCTCCCTCTGGGTCTCAATCGCAAGAACAAGCACTCAGTACTCAAAATCAAATAAAC
>NHYE01001407.1:0-41950 GCA_002938385.1 Gymnopilus dilepis | reverse complement strand
AGTCTGTGTGACCCTCTGGAGTGAGCTTCACTGCCCTTTGCTGAAGCTGGATTGATTCTGCTATGTCATGGAGGTCCCCCGTGTGCTCAAATCGACACCGTAATGAGTTTCCCAGGTTGTTTAGGACGGAAGGTAAGTCTGCGTGACCCTCTGGAGTGAGCTTCGCTGCCCTTTGCTGAAGCTGGATTGCTTGGTCTAGGTCATTGAGGGTTCCCGTTCGCTGAAATTGACGCGAGAATCTGTTTCCAATATTGTTCAGCAGGGAAGGCATGTCAGCATCTCCCTCTGGGGTAAGGTCCAGTGCCTCCTGTCCAAGCTGTATTGACTGGGAAAGGTCGTCAATATTTCCCATCCGTTCAAATCGCTTTCTGAAACACGCTCCTAGGTTGTTCAGTACTTTCGGCCGATTTTTATGGCCTTCGGGGTGCATTGCCAGTCCTATTTCAAGCTTTTCGATCGCCACATCGATGTCTTTGATGTCTCCATATCTTGAAAAGCGATCCGTATATGCCAGTCCTGCATCGCATATAAACACTGAAAATCTGTCATCGTCGGCAGAAAGCGGTTTCAAAGCTTGTTCATATGCATTGATTGATGCATCAATGTCTGCTCTGTCTTGGGTAGTGGTGAACTTCTCTCTGAGCTCGTCTCCAATAGCATTCAGTCCATCGGCCTTGATAGGATCGTCGTCCGGCAGCGATTGGACGAAGCCCAGAAACATCATTGGATCGTCCAGTGTCTCTTTTGGAGAGTAGAACAATTGTGAGGCAAATTTCCGATCCATCTGTTCTTTTACTCACCTTCCAGGTTTTCTGCTTGTGTTTCAGGGCGGTTAAGCTTGAATGATATCGATAATGCAGGACTGTTCTCCACTTGTAGCTTTAAGTTCCATTCCAACTCTAGGGTTGAGTAATTAGATTCAACTTCTCTGATAGATTGTCAGAAGATTACCTTCTCGCATTCCCAGGCATTCGCTAAGATCCTCCTCAATATATCCGAAACCTAAGTCTCCACGACTCTCTGAAGTAGCAACCAGAACCAAACCCTTGGAGGGAACGGGCCTGCAAAGTAGAGGCATTAGTTCTTACAGCGCTGAGCAAGTAAATGAGCCATGGGCGCTTACATGGGATCTTGATTCCTTTGCTTCCAAATGGTGCTTGACACTCTTATGAGCTCAATCAGAACATTTCCTTGAGCCTTGACGACGACGAGTTTGAAGTCGTTCAGCTCCGACCGGTGGGCATCTTTCGCGCTGCATTGAACACGAATATCTATTGTTCAATAAAGGTCTGCATTGAGTCAAAGGCCAACCGTGTGATGTATGTTATCGTACCATGAATTTTTATCTCGCTGTGAAAGGGGTAAGCATATTCATAAACTGGAAAGGAATAAGCGCCCACTTCTCTCTGGCTCTGGTATCATCCGACATCGCGCTAGGAAGGGGAAACACCTCGAGACTGAGAGTATGTGTGATAAAAGAAAAAAAAGATACAAGACTTCGTTGACAAGGAAGACTACGCAATGGCGTCTTTTATATGACATTTGAAGGCTGCAGTGCATGGACGATAATCATGGCGATATAGTTGGGGCGACAGTGCTAACATTGTGCTATGTTAAGTTTTCGACATTTCACTGCAGTTTCAGACTTAGAATACATAGCCTATGCATGTTTCTCAATCCCTCCAGGAGCAGTCGAGAAGAAGAGTAATACAATTATACCAGTGCAATTGTTTAGAGCTGTAAGTAAGGTAGATCGACAGTTAACTTTGAAGGCAGTTCATGAACATATATCGTATCCAAACACAGTCATGAAAGAGGAAGAACAGACACCACACTGCCGCAATCTTCTCTCCAGAGAATCACAACGTCGTGCACTGGCTTCTCTGACCGAATATCAGAATAGATCAACCAATGAACTTCGTGTTGCCCGTTCCGTAGAGTCACCGTCATTGGTTTACAGTGTATGTCAGTGTTTTGTCCGATTTCATTTACGATCGAAAACTTTACTTTCTGTGCAATTCTCACCTTCACCGGAACCTTGACTGAGCAAATGGGGAGTTCACATTCCAGCCTGGATTTGATCTTGGAGAAGAGAATTTGTCGGCGTTTACGCAGCGCCACTATTACAACCGGAGCGGCTTGGCCTAAGGCAATAACGCGACCTTACCCGCCGACGAACACCGCTCGCATCGGTCCCCGTCCAGTCGCGAGCACGCTGATGACATTCAATAATCCCGAAGCCCAGCAAATCTCGACGTCCATCGTCCACCAGTTGCAATGCAATTTGAGCTTTATAGTATCGGATAGGCAATGCAAACCAGTGTCGAGATTATAAGGCAGTGAGAGAGACGAACCCAAGTACGTCCTTCGATCAGAAAAGTTAATCCAATGAGCCTCAAGGACGCCGCGTGTTGCCAGAATGACATTTCCTCGTCGGTCGGCATGAAGCTAGGAAGCTTCAGAGCTTCAGTCCCGTCCTGAAAGACAGGTTGGCTTATCTACCCTTTAGTCATAGCATGATCGGACACTGGAATGCAAAACTCCACGGCGGTGCAGAGATGAACGAAGCGATAAACGATATTCAGGATTTTCAGAGCAGAAAGGAGACATAGGCAGAATCCGAGGAGACATCGACTAGCTTTGATAAGACCGGTGTGAATTCGCAGGTCCAAGTCAACGAGGAAGATATCATGTCGACCAACACATAGGCCGAATGCTGAGCATGATTGTCGGATGAGTATGGCTATCGCAGAGGTTGGAGAAAACATGGTACGTCGAGGGTTACGATCCCTTGGTTAGAGATTGGCCGGTGTTGTCGAGGACAGAGACACTGCGTGATGGCAAGTGAACGAGGCCTCTCGTGAGGCAATGTAGCCGTGCATCGCAGATGCAAATTGACGGAAGAGGGAGTGAAAAGGAGGTCGGACTCTTCAAAGCATGGTTCATTGGTTGAAATTTGAAAACACGCTTGCACGTGCTTCGTTCCGTAGCGGTGGCTGTGTAGGGGGCCGAATTCTGCCTCACCTTCGTACCACGACGAGTCATGAACGTGCCTTCCAGGTATCAAAAACCCGCTATGGTGATTCTATATAAGACCAACGGAACAGCATCTACGATTGCAATAGGTAAAGCTGCGTGCCTGTTCATAGAGACTTGCGTTCGTTTCCCAATGATGACATCTTCTTTCAACGCAAGCTGAATTTCACTTATTGTACATAGATCTCGCGGGTACATGCTCGTACAGGAGCGTAGACACCTCAGCAGTGTCTTCTGCTGGATAGTCCTGCCTCCGAATTATGCCGTTTTGTCCTCCGTCAGCGCCCATATTGCTCCTTATCCATCCTATGATGCGCCCGCCCCTACACGACCTGTCAAGCCTCCAGCGGTATTTTGTAGCATGAATTTGCGCGGTCTGGCCTATCTAACCCGACCCACGTTTCTCGCTTCTTCCGGAACTTGAATTCGCCTTCCTGCGTTGCCGACAGTGCATACGTTCACTTTTGCATCCTCACTTCTCTCGACATCTCCTCCCCTGTAAATATACAAAAGGTGCTATGTCCCCTCCACTGCCCGCCTTCATTTCACTCACAGTTTCTCTTGGCCACGTCACCGGACTCTCTGATGATCACCACGCCTTCCCCGCCTTTCTCTTATCTCATCTTCCCTTCCCCTTCCTCCGAGCCTCTCAGTTCGCCAGTAAACTGTCGAGGCTAGCATTGGAGCCCCCGATCATACTCCTAACGAGCAAGAGTTCGGTCTAGAACTCACAAGTCATGACGAAAAAAGTGTAAATGATCCGAAACTTCCTGTCTTTCTCCAGGAGCTCGATGCGGTACTTCGAGTCTACGGGAAACACGTTTCGAACCACGCCTGCTACTTCGCTGTGAAATCTCGACACACACACAGTCATTGGTCGGGGAATAGGTACGCGTTGATTATTCCTTGTGTTTCCATTGTATCTGACGGTCTCCTTTTCTGTACTCTCCGTTGTTTATATGTAGGGTGTGCAATACGATGCTGACGAACCTCCAAAGGTACAACATCCAAGATAGGCCCAACAAGATCGCACCACAAAACGCGTAGGATATCACGAAGACTGTCTTGGAAGGAAGTGAACGGATAACGAGCTGCTCTGAACTGTGGCCCCGCTTCTTCCACCTCGACAAATTCTCCTCGTACCCGACGAGACTTCAGGTTCCTACGTAGCGCCTTCGTCAGCCTCACCGCCTCCTCGTAAGAGAGTCTTCCCAACGGAACGTGAATCGGTTCGCTGCGGCCGGGTATGAGGATGAGCGCATCGCATCGAGTCTCGTCTGCGTTGATGACCACCACGATTCCCTCGTCAGGGATGGACTTCATGAGGTCGGTGCACTTCCTTGGCTGGAGGAAATTCTCGAATCTAGGGATCTTTCGGATGGTGGAGAGAAGCTCATCTCGCTCTTTGACTAGCCTCAGGCGAATGTGTCCAGGAATTGGCGATACATCGTGCGTATTTATCTGGGGAGAGTCTGTGGCAGAGTCCAATGAATATGAATCCTTGCGAAGCCCTGGCGCATTGTCCAACTGTTTCGACAGAACCTCCAACCGACTCGCAAGGACAGGATCGCATGTACGAAGATCGTCCAGCGGCGTCCGCAGTTGATTGAGTTGTCCCCAAATAATACATCGGCCTTCCTCCAACCACTCTAACGCCTTCGAAGGTCGGTTCACAGACAAAGCTGCAGCAGCCGCCGTCGTAGACAGGCGCGAGGTGCCCAACAAGAGCCACCGCCGATGCTCGAGTGTATTTTCCAGCCCAGACACGAGGGAGAGGAGGCGCGTGATCTGCTCGTGTGCGTCCAAGACTTCTTCTGGGGATATTTGTGGAGAGAGTCTCGCCCAGTGCATGGCCGATGTTAGTCGCACGAGGGGATGGCCAGTAGCGCAGGTGGCAGAGAGGCGGTAGTTGTATGCGGCGGAAACCAGCGCCTCGTGATCCTGCGTGTGTCGGAAGCGGTACACGAATGACGTTCCGAGGTCTTTCAGACGATCTGAGAGGTGCGCGTGTCCTTCCGGGGTGAGCTCGACGGCGTTTTGGCGCTGCTGGATGGAGCGGTGGATGTCCGCTGGGTCTTGGGTCCGTCGGAAGCGAGCTGCGAACGCCGATCCGAGGTTGTTCATCCACTGTGGGAGGTCGCCATGCGCGTCGGGTGTCGCTGCGATGGCGCGTTCGTAGAGCTGGATTGCTTGTGAGAGATCTGAGAGGTCGTCTGTGCGTCTGTATCGGCTGGAGAAAGAGTTCGCGAGGTTGATGATCCAGGTGGGGAGGTCGACGTGCCCTTGTGGGGTGAGATCTACTGCTTTCTTTTGCAAGGTGATGGCTTGTGAGATGTCCTCGAGGTCTTGGGTCCGTTCGAACAGGCTGCACAAAGCAATTCCGCAATGACTTAGCTTAGAAGCATAGTCCGGGTGGTCATCTGGAATGAGCTCAACTGCTTCCTGGTGACACTGCACCCCCATCAACATATCCGCGACATCATCCGTAATCGCCGCCTGGGAGTGATACAAATTCCCCAGATTCGCCAGCATGAACGGCATATCAGCATGTCCCTCCGGAAGGAGCTCAATCGCCCGCGCCTGCAGCTGCACAGCCTGCGAAATATCCCCCACGTCCACCGTGCGCTGGAAGCGGCTGAAGAACGCGCTCGCGAGGTTGGCGAGCCAGGCGGGCTTGTCGGCGTCCCCGTCGGGCGTGAGCTCCGCGGCGCGCTGGCACAACTGGATGGCCTCGGAGAGGTCCAGCAGCTCGCCTGTGCAGTCGAAGCGGCAGACGTGGAGCATGGCTTGTTGGTTCAGCAGGGCGGGGAACTTCTCGTCTGAGGAGGAGGAAGATGGGTCGGTGGTTACTCCTTGTTGGTGGTGCTGGATGGCTGCGTCGATGTCGCCAGGGCGCCCGAAGCGCTTGTACCGCTCGTAGTAGGCGTTCCCGAGGTCCCTGTGGGCTTTTGCGGAGTGGGTGGGGTTGGAGTTGGGATTGGAGAGGTATGGGATGGCTTTGTGGTACACCTGGATGGAGGCGTCGACGAGCGACCCGTCTTGGGTTTGCTTGAAGGCTTTGAGAAGCTCCCATGCGAGCCAGTGGAGTGACCAGCCTTTCGTGGCGTCGTCCTGAGGAATTTGGCCTGTTTCAGGGAGGTTGCTTCCAGGTAGTAGGTCTGGGGAGATTGGTGTGTCCGTGTCTGCAGAGATGTCTGGCGGCATGGTGGGAGGATTTGAGGGGATGATCGAGGAGGAAAAGGACCTCTAGAGTTTGTAGTATACTAGTATGCATGTCGAGAGAAGAGGCAGTACGACTAGTTGCACAGGCGTTGGTTATAAAAAGAAAATCGATAGTCTCTTCTGAGCGACGCACCAAAATAGATCCCAGAGGGAGGTGTAGAAAGGTCCTTTTCACATCGCATGACTGCACCTCTGAGGGATGCCTAGCACAGAGCAACGTCGAGAAACCCAGCAGAGAGCACAACGCTTTGAGCTTTCATAGCAAAAGCCAGAAAGAAGAATACACGCATATGAAAAAGTGCTTGATCATGAGGCAGTGAGCTTGGAAACAAATGTTGGCACTCGGAGCAGAAAGTCAGTGTATCGAAATTCGAGGATGCTCCACAGATCTTTGAGCTTCACTGCAAGGCAGAGGTGGCTGCAACGGACGTTGGGGAAGGGGAAAGGGAAAGGGGCGTGGAAAATTTCTGCCTCTCTGGTCGCTTCCTTGAGCTCTTGACTTCAACGTTCAACGTCAACGCGACGGACTGCATCGGCATCTTCTCAAATGATCTGCAAGCCTTGCTCGACACACTGTCTGCTCTCAACTTTGACACCGACTCGTGCGGCTATCGTGCCAACTCTAGCTCGCTTGCGTACTCGACACATATACCTACTTTCGCCTTCAGCAACAGTCTCCCTCTCTTTCCCTTTCCCTCTGGAAGGGGGAACGTCATAGTCACTGTTACCGTACCAGGTGACAGCAGCACGCAGTCCTCCGCGCTATCAGACGAGGTTTCTCTAACCAACATAGTCATTTCCTAGACCCCCATTGGGTCCGAGATCCCAGCAACGCTCTCATTCCGTTCGCTGCTAATCACGCGTGGACCGGGTCGAGGATATGCCCTCACTTCCCTCTAAGGTTATCTCTCAGCCAGTTCGACGACATGACCCTCTTCGCTGACCCTCCGACTTCAGAGACTCAGCCTGAGCGGAAGGTTGATTTGCCTCGTACACGTCCCTGGAGTGACGGAAGAGTCCGCCTGATTCAATCACAACATCCTCTCTACACGGTCATTCTTCCTGCACACCACACCGAGAAGCATTGCTCTGTCTCGTCATCCGGAGCGGAATTATCAAGTCTGTTGTCATCATGAGGCACCGTTGGCGGTCAGTCCTGTTATCGATATGTACCAGCGACAAGGACGCGAAATGCAGTCAACGACAGCTGGCGGTAGCAAGGTCGTTAGTACTCTACAAGTAGCTGCTGGGACTTCTTTCTCGGTCCGTCTGGTGCTGAACAGGCAGGTCCTCTGGTATGTCGGCCATCCCTTAACAAGCTTCTTTATATACTGACGTTACTGTGGTTTTCTGTCAAGGGAAGTGAAGCTACCACACATGCCATGCATTTCCATCGTTTTCTACCAGAGGCCAAGGACGTGCAAGACGAACGTTCGGTAGACGGTTGTTCGAACTCGGGAGCCCGAATCCTTTCAAGCTCTGCATGCCCGATCGCCGACTCCGAATACCTTTCCGTATCGACCTTGCGCATCACCCTCCAGAGACGAGCCACAGTACAGTTGCGTTATGCATGACGGATAGGGCGAGCCCAGCTAAGTCTCTCGGGATCTCAGACGAAGGAAAGAGGAAGACGTGGATAGGGGTCTCGGAAGAGATCGGTGCACACCTCTGACCATCTGGCTTTTCTTATTCTTGTGAAGGAAATCAAACCAGGTCAGGCCTCGTTCCACTCTTAGTCCGCCCAGAAGCATCAATGCGCCAAGGGAGAGTACAGCGGCGCGGGCTTGGCGTTGAGGGGAAACGGTGTATGTATGCGCATGCGTTGGGCGACAACGAGGAGGACAAGGCGGCTGGAGACGTTTTCAGGTCGATTGAACGACTTCGAAGCCACCTTAGTGCGCCCCGCATAAGGCGCATCTGTTTTGAGTCGACCTCGACCTCCCAAACCCCTGCCAGCCTATTGGTCCGCTTGAAGAACCCTGCGCCTCAATCCCGCTCATACCCCGCCTTCTCTCAGCCACCGTCCTTCTCCTTCAGCCTCCTCGTTTCACCTTTCACTTTTCATGCTCGCATCAGTCTGTGCGCAGTTGACTTCGTCATACCCGTGAAGCCTATCGTCCTTTTCGGTGTGCGGTGTCCATGAAGCTCGCGAAGGAGAGCTAGAGTCCGATGAATCCCCCGTGCATCACAGCGTGTTCGAAGAAGTTCCAGCTCAGCCGCACCTCATGCTGAGCTTTTTGATGATTTGTGCGCCTCCAGAAGTGATTGCATGGTCTCTGCCTTCCCTAGCTTGTCTGCGGGTATGGCTCCCGAGGCCGCTGGAGCTGGAGTGTCATTTGCATCTGCTAGCTATGTTTGACGAAGTACGTCGCCTGTCGGACTGGCGGCTCTCGTTTGGGGGTTTGGACGGATATCGTGCGCGTATGTAGCATGACATCGTCTGTGGACGTTATGAAGCATGATGAGCTCTGGGAAGATCATTTGGACTTGTGGTGTGTTTTCACGGAACAAGGTACGTTTTCATTCGTCGCTGTATTATATATGAGCCTAATTACAGCTGCCACGTCATAGTGCGAACACGATCTCTCGTCCGTGGAATCAGGACGAGGTTCCCTTCCCATTTTTGGGAATTGTTTCTTTTTGTGGAAGTACAGTAAGCCAACACCTTCTCGTCCTAGAGATCGTTCGCCTGATGCTTCGGTTTATCTCCTTGTGTAGTTGATGTCGCCGCCAACGCCGTCCATCCCATGTGTCCATCTTCTGATAGGCTTCTTCCGATTAGCTCTGACGTCGACGCGGCTCTAGGGAACGGTTGCAGTTTGTACTTGCGTCACTACAGGCAATCCTGATTTGAAAATAATCTCCAATCCTTATTCGCTGGCTTCTGTATATACTTCACCAAGACAGTAGCGAGTTGATTCTGGGAAAGGGCGCCGTTTTGCCTTCACCAGCCACTCAATCCCCATGCCCGAAAGAAGCGCACACGCAAAGGGATGCTTTCTAGCCTAATATGAGTTCGGACCGCCAACTTCAGTCTTCTCCGCAAATACGTGTGCAACAGTATTTCGACAGCATCTCATCGACCGAGTCTATTTAAGTAGCATACACAGCATGGTACGTGCCGCCGCCGCTGACGACATTTGAATGTTTTCGCCATGCGGTCTCGCTGTGCATCGTACACTAGCAGAAAAGCATAGCGCATAAAACCTGGGCTAGCCGTCCTTTTTCTCGATGGTGCACCTCTCATCTATGTTACTTGTCTGAAGCTATTGCAACCCATGTCGAAGTTCGAGGTTACGACGACGACGTTCAGTCAGATCGAGGCGATTCGATATGCTCGATGTCAGTGCAAAATTTCGGAAGTCTTCTGAATGTGATTTACTCACTCCTTTCACAGTGTCTGCCAGCGTGATTTTGTTCTATGACTATGGTGAGAGCAAGGTTCACCTGATTCGAGTCGTGTATTTGACTCATCCTATAATTTCCTCTAGTCACTACATTGGACAGAGAGGTAATGTCCTTCTCTGTTCTTGTCCCCAGATCTCAATTCGAAATAATCAATTTTCAAAGATTGAAATGATATGGGTCCGTCCGGAATAGTTTAAACCATGGAACGCCTGTTGACCAAGGCGTCAAGAAACGCGAACTTCGATTTCCCAGTCTTGTATTTCTGTTGGTATGATTCTCGCTCGCTGATTGAACGGAACATTTCGCTCACGTTGCTTCTGATTCAGAATCGTTATTACCCTCTCATGTCTGCCGTGTAAGCTCGTCTCTTCGCTTCTTGTGTGGTGCAAAATTAACTCATATAACCAGGCTTGCCGATTATGGTCAGCTGCTTCGATTGAACAAGAGGGAGTCAAACCACTTACAATCTTGTGTTAGCGTGTTTCGGTCATCGATTTTCTCCCGAGGCAAGTGCAATGAAGCCAGCTCCATGCAACGTTCTGAAACTTGGATCCCGACCATTCATCAGTTGTGAGCTATGCTGTATTGCCTTCTGTGTGTTTCGAATAACAACCTCAATTTCTCGTGTGCAAGCTGTACGTATGATGAGCTATCTGCAAGTTTCTGTTATAACTTACAGACAAATTTCAGGCAGAGGCTATTTCATGTGGGAAGGCTTTACGACCGTCATTGCTTGTATCCTTGCAGAAAGTAAGCGTATCAGTTTCTTCTATCACGGGGGAGGCTGACGCATTATCAGCAATTCTGACTATGAGAATTTACGCTTTATACCACCGGAGAACGGTCATACTGCGCCTTGTAATTTTTTGCTGCTTCTCTTGCTGGACGGCATCTGGAATTATCATAGGCCTCGGTGTTCACACTACTAGTGTTACGGGTAAGCCTTCTGTCATGTAAAGGCAAAAATACGCCCCTGTGTTCTGAGTTCACCTTCATCTCAGCAATCGTATTGGAGACTCCAAGCGGTAAAATTTGCTTCAACCAAATTTCCCCAAAATTGTACCTTTTCTGGATCCCGATCCTCTTCTACGAAAGTCTTCTCTTCGTTCTAGCTTTTTGTCACGGAGTTGAGATGTACAGGATCAGCCCGCACGGCCGGAATGTCTCCACAGCACTCGACCACCAGGGCCTTTCTGATATTTTTGTTCGAGACTCTGTGATTTACTTCATAGCGTGTGTCAATTTCTTATTTCATGCCTACGTCAGGTTTTCTGAGCACAGCATAATAGGCTTGGAACCATCTATTTCACGACGCTCTTGTTCTGGTTAATTGAGAAGGTATAACAGATCTCTCATTGACGCCGGATCAAGTCTTCTTACCTTTCATTCCCAGAACCCCCTCATTGAGGTTCCTTCTGGCATATCTTTTGCGATCTCCA
Source organism: Gymnopilus dilepis (assembly GCA_002938385.1). Classification (NCBI taxonomy): domain Eukaryota; kingdom Fungi; phylum Basidiomycota; class Agaricomycetes; order Agaricales; family Galerinaceae; genus Gymnopilus; species Gymnopilus dilepis. The sequence goes on along the minus strand of NHYE01001407.1, from coordinate 30,845 downwards.
GTGTCTTAGGGAGTAGACTCATTCTCAATCTCAGAGAGGCGGATGCGGAGTCCATCAGTGGTAACCTTTCGAACCAGGGAATCTCTCGACCTTTGGCATTCAGTAGTCTCTCGTGTATATCGAATAATTCTCCCTCGCATTGTCAATAGCCTAAGGTCAAAATCGTACGGGCTAGTCAGGTGTGTGTTTATTTTTCTCAGCTATCCTCGCCCAGATCATATATTTCGTTAGATTACTCGTGCAATGCTGCTGATCAATTTTTGGCGATCATGCTAGTACTCGTCGTAACGTATGAGTAGAAAGACTTGTATTATATTATTGCGCATCAATCTTTGCTGATAGGCTCAAGTAAATCAAGCGCCTTGAGATAGCTCGCTGTACCCTCAACGTGCCTCCAAAACGACTTAATTACTTGTCCGTGCGCACTTTTGTCGAGTTTAAGTACTTCTGAAGCCTCGAAACCCAGGTCAACCAATGGATCGTAACACACTGGATATGACCTTTCTTTGTTGTACCACTGTTCTATCTTCAAAATGGCGTTTTGAGTAACCTCCAGTGGGCTGAAGCCGGAGGATGCAGCAGCGGCCGCTACTCTGGCAATTTTTTCAGTGATAAATACCTGGCGCTGTGCCTTGTCAAGTGGAACGAGCATTTGAGTGGCCATTTCCTCTTCAAACACCTTTGCCTAGGGCAAGGCTAAGTCAGTTGACTAGCTCGATAAGCATCGAAGAAATTTTGACTCACGTTTGTCACCTTAGAGATCTTGCTACACGTTGCTTTGAACCCCATGTCAATGAGGCTGTTGCTCGAATTCTTCTGATGCTCTGCTGCATCGTGGATCCACCACAGAAATTGACAAGGGATATCCTCTGATGCGAAGTCTGTATATTGGTAGAACCGGGGTCGAAACACCCATCGAGCCACGCATCCCAAGCCCTTTAGGGAGGGCAAAGAGGGGCGTATGAGTATAACATGCCTAGTGAGTCTTTCAGAAATTTCGGATTCTGGGGCCATTTTAATGGCATAAATTTTGAACATACCGGATAGGAAACCGAGGCCTACTGGTGACTTCATCAGGGAATGGAGGTTGAGGGCGTCCAGCAAGGACACTGTGCCAGAGGCGGAGAAACACTGGATCACACCCATAGTACATATCGACTCCATATACATTAATAAATTGAAGAAGCCGTGCAACCTAGCACAGGTCAGATCGCCTACAGAGACTGAGAAGCTCAAAGCCGCTCGCCATAAATGCCCCGCTCTCGGCAGCGACGATGTACATCTAAAGGATAGGTAGTGAACTAATCGAGGGAGCCAATGAAATAGATAAGGACCTTTTTAATCGATTTTCTGTTGCTACAGAAATCTAGATACATTTCTTGTGCGATGTCAACTGATAATGAGGGTCAAATGACTGATCATGGTCCTATTGGTAGCACTAGTGCTCACTGCTCACCTATTTCTTCTTCGAGAATGTATATATGTGCTACATGATTATATTTCGCTCTGATACTACCAGCAACGAGTGGAATCGATGGCAGAGAAGAAAGAAGAAAGAGGGACGTACCGTACTAGCGAGTAAAACGAAGTATGAATCTCGGACCTGGAAAGAATAGCAGAAGACAGTTCAAAGGTTGAGCATAGTCATGCCAGGGGGAAATGGAGTAGAGGAGGCACGGACTCGGGTTCGGGTAAAACCTTGGGCAGCAACTTTCCCATAAAACGCATATCCTCATAGATTTTGCTGACCTCAGGAGGTAACTCTTCGTCTGCTATCCCGGACAGAGGATAGACGAAGACAAGCCAAGTGCATGCTTGAGATTATCGGTTAAAAAATCCATGCTCCTCTGGCTCAAGCACCCTAGGCAATGCCACTCACCACTAGCATCAGGAAGAACGGACGAGTCTTCGACCGAGGCACCGGTAGGGCCTACGACTCGAATGAGTATTTTCAATGACCGATTGAGATTGAAAACTCCGAAGCTCGATACAAAGATACTCACCATTAGCGCGTAAGATAGCACTAGGACTAGCGACAGTATGGGAGCACTGCTGTCCTTGAGCTTGCATGATGGTAATGATGAGCGGGTGTGGTGTTTGTGAAACCGGCCATGACGACGAAACCTGGACAAGAGTGGGATTCAGACTCAGATTCTCAGTGCCGAAGCTGAGCGCTGAGCAGGTACCTTGCTAAACCGCTGATTGACTCTCTACGTAGCACGTAGCTATACCGTGGAAGTAGTCACGCTATCGTCAGCATGCTGGAATAAATCAACTTCCTTCCCAATTCAGCGAGTGTGCCATCTCCTCGACGTGCTTGCAGAATGCCGTGGTCGCAGGTACACTCTCGGCATCGGCATGATTGAGTAGCTCTCTCGCCTCCAAGTCCAAGTCAATCAAGACGTCATAAGCCTCTGGATCTGTCCTATCTTCCTCGTACCGCTGCTCGATCTTCATAAGGGCCTCCTTGGTCGCCTCAGACATCCCTTCCTGGAGCGCAACAACTTTATGCAGACGAGAGATTCTTTCGTTGACAAATATTCGGCGCTCGCTCTCGTGAGGTGGGACGCATAGCTCTTTCGCGATCTCCTGCGCAAATATATGTGCCTGATGCAATGTTTAGTGAGTTGACTGCCCTGTCAATGAGCACAGCGACTTACATCAGGCACTCTGGAAATCATGGAGCCCGTCGACGTCGACTCCATGTCGATAAGTGCATTTGAGTTCTCCTCTCCTTCACTACGAACCCACCACAAGAAGCGGCAAGGGACGTCATTAGGGGTAAACACTGTGTGTGAATAGAAACGGGGTGATATGCTCTGCCAAATCAGGGACGCCAACCCTTGTGGCGAAGGCAAGGAAGGGCGTATGAGGATGACATGTCTGGAGCAAGGCTACTTCAAAAAATTCCAAAGGGACAGGTCCGCGCGGCTTTGAACGTACCGTATAGGAAATCGAAGCTGGTTTGAAAGTACGGCCGGAGATGGAGGTTCAGGATGCCCAGAGAGAACACTGTGCCAAAAATGCGGAAAGTTGCTCAACCCATAGAACATGTCGACTCCATATATCTTGATGAATTCCATGAGACGTGCCACCTGGGCGGAGGTGAGACGACTAGCTGTGACGAGTATAGAGCCGCTTACCATGAATGCGCCGCTCTCGCCAGCGACGATGTACACCTTGAGGAAGGGATGTTAAGCTAACAAAGCGAGTCCCCTAGGGCTTATGAAGAACCTTCTTAATGGAGCCTTCGTTTGTGCAAAAGTCGAGGTATAGATCTTGTGCAATGTCAACTGGAATTCACCGTCAGGAGGACAGGAACTGACGCCAGCACAGATGCTGACCCATAGCTTCTTCGAGGTGGTACATATGTGTCATGTGGCCGTACCTGGCCTTCATACTACCAACAGTCAACTTTGAAGCATTGGCCAAAGAACAGGAAGGAGGACATACGAGGTCATGGCGTAGGTGAAAGTATGTACGTGGGCACTGAATTGAAGACGTGTAAAAGAAGAGAATACATCCAATGAAGGCTAAAGATATACCGAGGTTCAGGCCAAACCTTGGGGAGTAACTCTCCTACGAATTTGATGTCATCGCGGATCTTTTTAACTTCAGGGGGTAAAGTTTCGGCGTTGATTCCAGCGAGAGGATAGACGTAGGCAATCAATGTGAGTGCTGGAGCAGAATGAAGTTACCATTTGACGAGGTACAACAGGCTCGAACTTCGGAATTCGACTCACTGGCACTGGGACGATGTGTATTAGAAGCTGGTTCCATCGAGGCGCTGCGATTTTTAACGAGAAAATTATGTGCAAGATGTCGAGTTGTCGTTCTCGGATGGAAATACTGCAGAAGAGGTGATGGCGTCGACCATATTGACGAGACACTGGACCAGGACAGGGTGACAGGGTCAGACCATTTTCGGGTGAGATCATCGTCACGCGGACGGAATTGGCACCTGACTGCTCTAGACTCGGTTCTTTCCGGATGCATTCAAAGTCAACGATCACCCCTGTGCCCACTGACAGCGACATTGAGCAAGCCAGCAACAAGTTCGTCCTCTTTTCATGGCTAGATATACCGCGGCCCCATCTTTTGGACCATAGTCCCTAATCTTACTTCCAAGGAAATGCTCAGAAATTCTATGGTATGTCCACCCTTCAAAGTTCAAGCTATACGTTCATTAATCATTGTCCGTCATCCTATTCGTCGTCCTGCACCAACTCACGCCGACATACCCAGGCTCCTTAATCACCACTCGAAGAGGAGGTTCGACTGATCTGCTGCACACCATCTGAACTCGGAACGACCATCTTGCATCTCCGATAGCACATACACAGAATTCTTTCTTAAGCATCAAGGCTTCACTACGGGATCTTTGTCGTAAACTCCTTTCGTGGGCCCCTCACTATCCGAGCACACTCAAGACTGTTGGTAGACCTCAACGTCATGCGAACACGCGTATTCAGCGGGTGGCGTTAGCAAATAACAAACCTCAGCCTTACCGGGAAACTTATTATTCTGAACCATCATCCAATCCATTTCCAAACGTTGAAACAACGTAATCCCTGCACTCGTCTCTGCCAGCAGTGGCACCAAGGCTCACGTACGCGTGTGATAATGACGTCTGTTCTGACGTCTGTGCAGAGTTCTGAACAGAGATGTCTGACTGGAATACAATTTTTCTAGCCCAGAGATTTGCATCAGGTAATATATCATCTGTCGATGTGCCGTCCTACTATCCGCCGTTTTCAAGCACGTCTTGTGTCGTGGTTTTGGAGGTGCCGCCCGCTATATTCTGTTCGCCAGGAGTCCCTTCTAAGGATGCACCGAGTAGCATCCTTTATAAGTTACATAACTGTTCTCGGATCTTCGCGTGCATCTGTCATATAAGCTCAAGGTTTGTGTTCTTAGCTACTCGCTACCGATCCTATGCTTAGAAACATTGCTTTGGAGTACGTATTGGTCGTCTATCCCTTTCAAATCGAACAGAATACCACCTGACTTACTTCGGTTGATAGACGCGGAATTGTACGAAGATATAAGGAGCAGCGTGAAGAAGCAATTCGACTTGATTCCTCATGTTCAAATTCGCTTACCTCTTGCTCCTTGCCGTGTGTCTGGTGTCTGGATCTACAGCACCAGCTACGCGCAGTGTATCGAATGTTTCTGGTGCTGGAGCCGCCTACTGTCAGTAACATCGTCTTCCATCATGCGTATGGAATGCTAACCTCATCCGCAATATGTCTGTCCAGTTATTATTGACGACCCGGCCGAAAAGGTCGTCTCTCTGAACATTGCATCAGATGGTCGCTTGGTTAGTTTCTCGTTCATTCATGTATCTCCGAGCCTATTAAATTTTGACACCTTCGTGAGCAGGGTCCGTTTGCACGAGTAGTCGATGCAGGAGGGATCGGTATGCGCGCGACTCACATCACTCCTCCTGGAAAGCCCGCAGCCCTCTTTTCACCCGGACCAGATCCTCTCTTCACTCAAGGTGCTGTAAGAGTCAATCAGAATGCCGGAATCTTGGTCACTGTCAATGTAAGTTACGTCAAATCGCGTCTGAATTTCATAAAGGAATAATCACGACACCACATAGCCTGGTTCTAATACAATTGCTCTCTTCCGTATTGATCGCCAAGACCCTACCAAGTTGACGTCTATCGGAAAGGCTGTGAATTCAGGTGGAGAATTTCCCGTCTCAGCCACCATCAATTCCAAAGGGACTGTCGCTTGCGTTTTGAACGGGGGCGCAGTAAACGGCGTGAAGTAAGTCACTTTAGATCGCCTCACCTTCACGACTTCATATAAATTATGATTCTCGATAGCTGCTTCGACGTTGACCCTGTCAGGGGACTTGCGGCCAAGAAGAACACGCAACGATTCTTGAATGCCACACAGACTACTCCTCCTACTGGACCGATTGGCTCCCTGAGTACGATCACCTTCAGCCCCGACGAAAGCAAGCTTTTAGTTGCAGTCAAATTTCTCGACGAAAACACCAATGGTGCGCATCTTTGACATCTTCCCGGAATACCTGTCCGCGTCCTGATATCAGGATTCCAAGGGTATGTTGCAGCCTGGAACGTTGCGAACGACGGTGCTCTGTCAAAAGACCACGTCAAATCCTTCCCAGAGGATCCTACTCGAGGGCCATTCACTTTGGTTAATATTCCTGGATCGAATGCATATGTCGCCGCTGACCCCACAATCGGGCTGGTAACCTTCGACTTTGGAAATTCAAGCTCCTTGGCAGCCACTGGAGTCAGCTTCGAAATCCAAAATCAAGTTCTTAATTGCTGGACGGTGTATAGCCCCAAGTCGAAGAATTTCTACACCATCGACCCAGCTTTGTCAATCGTTAATGAAGTTCATTACGATAATAAACTCAAACCCACTCTAGTCAGGGTCTGTAATTCACCTTGTTCACTACTCAGATATCTAATTTTCTTTCTATTCCAGCAATACCCGCAGCTCGCCGAATCAACTACCCTGGATGCCGAAGTTGCCATTGTCAAGGGCCACGCGTACGTTCCTCACGTCACATCAGAAAGTACAGACTAGCGATAGACAATTCGTCTATAGATACCTTTACGTCCTGCAGCCTAACACCACATCGATTACTGTCCTTGACGTGGACCGGCCAGCCAGAGCGTCCCATGTCCAGACGTTCGACTTGGCCCCAGCGCTTAGAGAAGCTGGGCTTCGTTCTTGGAGTAAGCAGCACAAGATCGGGGCCTTTGCATCCACTAAACTCGCTCATTTCACTGCAGATAAACTTAACTTCCAAGGGATGGCCACCTTTATCAAGAGCTAAACTAGGACTCGAAGCACAGCCGTTGTGGACAGGAGAAGAGACCAGTCGCTGGCCCTGTGCTCCGGCATGAAACTAGAAGCTAAGTGATAGTCAATCACACGGAAGGCCTCTCTAGGGCGGACTCTTTGACCGTTCTAGTGGTCTACCTTTCTCTAAATAGTGAATGTCATATCTTAATTGATTCCAATCTCCACCAAAAAGCCTGCCAAGCTTCCAATGTTCCGGTATTCATTTGTTCCGAGAATTTGTTGTCGTGTTCCAAGCTTGACATTGTGGACTAATTTATGGCTCACTCACCACAGAGCCCCACTCATCAGAGCCCACCTAAGTCCGCGACTAGATGCACTGTTGCAATTTTTGCTCAAGCTAACACTCGTCCTTAGCCATATACCTATCATTCATGTTCTGACTCTCCGTCCAGCGACGACAATGGATATGCAATGGCGAACGTTATAAAGAGCCATACAGTCCATCGATTCCTTCAGTAGCGTTCCACTACAACTTCACCTCAGATCGCCTAAATTGAAAATGAAGTTTCTCGTAGCTTTCTCCCTCTTCCTCGTCTGCGGATTTTCTGCAGTTTCTGCAGCGACTGGGCCTGATGTAAGTGAACAATTCTAATCCAGAGTAAACTTGACCTACCAATGTCAAGGCAAGACCCTTTCCTCGTCCGACAGAACAGTGTGCCGACCGTTCTCTCACTGCCCCTGTAATTCAAGGATCCAATGCCCAACGAAAGACCATCGCCCTGTTCTCCGTCGGGAAGTATATCGATTGGGTCTCGGTCACACACATAACGGATCCATGGGTCTACCTGGGCGAGACATTCCTGGCTTGGGATACACCTCAAGGAAACCTCACGACCCCCTTGTACCGTCTGTACAACCCCACTAATACCGATACACTTTGTGCAACATCGCGCGATACGAACGCGCCTTCCTTCCCTGGTTACCGTGTGCAATACATCCTTGGGCATGTCTACCCCACACAAATCTGCGGGAGTGTTCCCCTCCTTGGGGTGTATAACGCAGCCACTGGTGTTCATTATTACACGACAAACGCAGCCGTACATACACAATTCATGGGAATAACTGGCTGGGTCGATGCGTCCCCTGGAGCCTTCGTAATTCCTGTCTGGTGAGGGTCTTGTGCAATCTGTGTCGGCGTATGTACTGATGCTGAAATTTTAATCAAGATCAGACTTACTACATGCCTTGCTGTTCTGGGTTACTGAATAGCTACACGAAGTTATTCATGAAATTCCAACCTTGGGATATGTAGTTCAGAATCAATGACCATTCGCTCAACACTGTCGTTGCCAGAGTCTACATGGATAGAAATGAGTGAATTTTGAAGATCTAGACGACTGCGATGTAAGTCGACACACAGAGGACATGCAAAAAAAAAGAAGGAAAAAAAGAACCCCACCCCATCGAGACTATTTGAGCAACCAAGGGTGCCAACTATTCAAAGCGATAGCCATAGACGGCTCGCGGAGATGTGTTATCAGCTGACGACAGAGCAGGAACAGCATACGGATATTCAACCTTCTCAACGTCCGTCTCTTCACCTCTACCGTGAATGCTGATCTTATTCAACTGGAGGGTTGATCCCATCGAGAACCCTGCTCTAGATAATCCCGCCAGTGCCATTTGGTTTCTTATTTGCCACCAGACAATCCAAATTAGAAACACGGCGATGGTGAGAGGAATGACGATAGCGGGAAAGAGCCACCATTGTGGATGCACCAAAAGGGAGACATTGCCACTCCTATTTTCTGCGGTATCGAAGAAGACGGTGCTAAAGAGGGCCTGAGCATTGGACGGTCAAAATGAGAGAGTAGTTCTGTGGGTGGGACAAGCGCACACATACAGATACAAATGAGCCAGGAAGAAAGACCATCGTCACAGCCGCCATTCTGTAGAAAGGATTACACATGCAGCGCAGCTCAGGGCAGGGAGGACCGTACGTGATCATTGCAGAACTATCTTTCTGAGTAGATACGGCGATTTTGGAAGTCAGCTGAGATATGTTGACATTGACCGCATTGTCCTTTTGAGTTGCATGGTTGAAAAATCGACTAATCTGCACCTGCGTCCTCTCAGTATAATTCTTGACCCATCGTAACATGATCTGGTTCTTCGAAATCAGAAACTGCAGGGACTCCGAAACCGACCCATCTTGCAGGCTTTGGGCGATCGTTTGATCGCGTTTCTGATTGAAGACGGCAGACAAAAATTCAAGCTGATCTTGGACGTCGGCCACGACATCTCGTATTATTTGGAAAAGTTGAGAAAGCTGATAAAGGCTTTCCACTGCCTTTTCTGTTTTCTCGTGGTCCATATCACTTTCCAAAGGGCCTTCCTGAAGGAAAAATGCTGTGAGATTCAGAGCCAAAACGAAGGATCGACTCGGAGTACCTACAAATTGTAAAAGATCTCTGCGAGTTTGAGCTACCCTGTCTGACCACTTTTGGATGCAATCCTCAGCCAGAAACATGTCAACTGACAGGGGCCTCAGCAACGAACGAAAATCGGGTCCTTGAGCGCACGAAAGTATGAACTCTTTCGCATCCTCAGGACATTTGTGGATAAGATAAGTCGATCCGACCCCGCTTTCCAGGCAGCTGAGCGAAAACCACACATGGACTGGAGGCCGTGCAGGTTCATCAGGGGCGGCGAGGCCAGGCGAATAACGATATATACCATCTGGCCAGGATGAAGTGGTGTATGTCAGATTAGTCCTGTAAGCCCCTTCACTCCTTCCTTACCCAGAGAAGTGCACCTTCCTTGCCCTCGCCTCAGGAATGATGCATTGCCGATGGTCACGCCGTTCCTCGGAGCCCTGACACATTCCAAGAAAAGGGGGCTGACACCGAATCGCTGTCGAAACCATGAAGCTGACAGAAGAACATTAGGCACGACCATTGAGGGCAAAATCTCTGGGACAAACCAGTCTGCCCCGCTCCAAATTCGAGGTCGCCGATGAAGCTAAACAATGAAGATGAATTTGTGATCACTCTCTGAACAGATTTTATAGCAGCATACAATACACGTAAGGCCGGAGGATATTCTACCTCTTCATGCTCGCCTATCTCCTGTTCGTTATGAATCATTAGAGAGGAAGTCGAAGTCGCGGAATCAAAGGTCCTACCGGGAAATGGTCCAGGAGCTCCGCGTGGTCTAGTTGCTTTTTCTGCACGACATGGTCTGAGTAGACTTCCAGAAGGTCGATCAAGGACCTGTGCTTTGCCTTATCGTCCACGAGGTGGGGTGGAGAAATCAATGACCTGGATTCGATCTCGGGATGGGAGCAAGGCTGGTCCATTATGAGCAGGTGCAAGAGTTCAAACCGTCAGCCTTGATCAGCGCGCCTTATAAACCTGACACAGGCGCTTCGTATATCCAAAAATATTTGTCGGCAGTTCACAGTCGGATGGCTGCGTATGTCGACATCAGAAGAACTATCAGCCAAGAATAGTCAAGTCCTTACATGAGAGACCTGGCAGAGACCGAGGCAGAAGCTACGTGTGGAGCTTCACTTCAATTGACGAGAGATGGCGAATCGTTTGCAGTACGTACAAAGGGAATGGCCCAGGACTGCTTGCCACGGCCACGGAAACACACGGGTTCAAATTTTGATGGAAAGCTGGAATTATGAGCTTGTTATGAGCCCATTCACTCCCAGATCTGTCAAGTTCAAACATTTCATGAAGTCAGAGAGACGAAGATGTAAGATAATCGTTACACCACACACCATGCATGGTTCAAGTTCGGGCTTTCAGAAGAGAAAATAGAAAATTCACTTCCACAGAGTACCGGTATTTGCCGGACTTGCGAGTGAAAATAGTGCCAAACAGACAGAGATCAAATTTGGGTGATGGTCCGAACGCCTTCATCATCCACGTCAAGTTGCAGTACACTACTTCATGCATATACTTCCTGATCCAAAGACTCAGAGCGCGAAGAGTAAAGATGTCTTTCCGGCGTACTTCCTAGGAGAGGTCGACTGGCAGCTTTATTAAAATCGATGATCGCGATGATCACAGGCTGTAGGTCAGTAGGTATGCCCGAAGCACCTGTCATGTCCCTTTTAAATAGAGTCGAAGCTGAGCACTACTGCCACTCACACGTAGATAAGCAGCAAACAGAAATGGGCTTATCTACCATCACTCGCCACCAACCTGCGGCCGCAATGCTTGGACTTCAAGGCCCTTGTCCAGCTTCGGGATTATACATGGTCAAAGCAGCGACGACGCGACATTCTCAAGGGCAATTTCCTTTGAGCCCGATTTCCCGAACCTCGTCGAGCTCCTGGCGTATTTTAGGCGCCCACCGCAGCCTTCCTAAAGCAGTGGTTAGGAAACTTGAATGACCGGAACGTTCACACCGCCTCGGCCCATGGGGTGTTCCGACATCTGGTGAGTCACACGAATATTCCCTGTAACTTTTCTTCCATCTTCATACTCCAGGTGACCGTCTATTTCGACACGGGGTCATATTCCGCCATCCAAAGCTCGCCTTCCATTGGCTGGGATTGGACTTCGAGTTTGGATTCCAAGTGCGCGGATGGAAGGCTCGGCCAGGCCCCTTTAATTACGATTCTATCAGCCCATATGGGGTCAGTACTTCTCATGCACGCCAAACGTTTTGCTAAATTTGATCCCCCAAATGATAGTCGTTCATGACAGCTGGAATGGTTCGTGCCTTACCATATAACATATCGAAAGACATGATGTTCGATCAGTACGCCCTAGTCCTCGACGCTGTTGTCCTCTCCTGTAAGTGCGTGGTTCGACTGTACGTTGAGACCGCCCATCAAGCTTCGAGCTTCAATACTGGGACCCGGGTAAGTCGCAGGATATCCTTCACTCAAATTCCATTCTCAAATTGATGTAGCCCGCCATTCGTCTTCGGGGAAGTGTTGCTCAAGCGATTAGATTGAATACCTCTCAAGTTTGTCGACCTGACGCGTCCCACTATCTATTGCTGACCGCGTGTTCGACATGCCTAGGCCGCACCCAGTCCTGAGCTTTCCACACTAACTCTACATCCAAAATGCCGAAACCACCATTGACGGAGTCGACTTTCGAGCTGGATGTCTCGGGCATTGCTGGTTTCTTTGGTGGGGAGGAGGCATTCGCCGCCATGTCTAGCATTCACCTTGTCCGCGGAAGGCGATGGCTTGGATGGTACAATTCGCCGGGAAGTTATTTCGTCGCCAAGAAGTACGGAGTCCTCGCAAGGTCTAGGATATGGGACGGACTGTACCCGGGCATCAATGTCGACCCTACAACTATGCTCGAGTTGGATGGCAAAGTTGGTCCTCGGTATATTGCAGCTCATTCCGGGACCCGCCTACCTTCCACCGGCCATCTGGCATACCTATTTGCCCAGCATTGCCAGGAGCATCACGGCGAGGTCCAAAGCATAAGCGACCCCAAGCCTTCAGATCTCTTCCTGACCATCGTACACCTAGAGGATTTCAAGGAGTTCGAGGGCTACCCAAAGGTTCCCGCAAAGTCATTCGGAGCGTTTGATCCCCTTGCTATCATTCCTATCGGCTGTAGCATCGCTGCGTGTGTTCTTTCTGCAGTTTTCGAAGATTGGTATTGCTTTGCGTTGATTCTGTTGGGTGTCTTGACTAACGGTATCTCCTGCGTGGTTATTGGGTCGGGGGTCCTAAAGGTCAGACAGCCCAACCCATCGGCTTACTCCCCGCCTGGAGACGGCATCCTCGATGGTTATCCACGAGTCATCCTTATGAAGGGTAGCGAAAAAGCCGTCCAGGGAATCACCAAAGGAAAATTTTTCTTGGAGTATGAGAGCGAGTCTCAATACCATGACATCGGAATTTGTGCCGTCCTGCTCACCATCCAATTCCTCGGCCAACTCTTCCTCATCCCACAAGGAACACTCTTCGGTCAAATCTTGTTCTTGGCCACCCTGGGGATTTCATGGTTGTTCAACGCTTATCTAGCTTCAGTCGACAATGAAGCTTTGCAGACACGCATCCTTAGCGAGGTACTATTGCACAAACCCAAGACGAGCACAGTCCGGTTGCCCAAAAGAACATCGCTTGTTGTCTTCGCAGCCCTCTATATGGGTACGAAAGACCCAAGAAGCTTCTTGGACGAGATGATCCCGAACGACACGGCGGTCTGGAAGTTGGTCAAGGAGACCATATCCGAGGCCATCATCAAAGATGTGGATCCCGAAGATATTCTAGGGGAGAAATCGCAGAAGGTTGCCGCGTTAGATAACTTTGAAAAAGGCCTGTTCGACGACATGCTCAAGCAAGCGAGCATTGGGTTCCGTGGGGCCAAAGAATTCAAATTCAAGTAGTTGTATCACGACGAAGGCGCCGTTGCTGTTGCCAGTGACAAGGGGGGTCGAGATCGAATAGGACTGTTGTAGTACGTTTCATTGTCTGTAGCACTCAACTTATTGTACTTCCTTCATGTATGTGATAAACCTTACGACTACGAATTTCTTCCACTTGATTATCCTGTGGTCATATATGGTTGATAATGAAGACCCCGAGAACGACACAATGGCAGGCGAACTGGTCATTTGCTGGAGTCGGGGAGACTATTTATGGCATTGCCGCCTTCTTAATTTCGCTGCGAAAGGGAGGATCGACTCACGGGTGCTCTCGGCTTGTTGATCCGGATAATCACCATCCTCCATGTTCTATTTTTCGTCAGCCAGAAGATGGCCGAGGAGGAGCGCAGACATGTGAAGCTGACGGTTTTCTGATGAGTGATGAATGCAATTGGTTCCGNCTGCGAAAGGGAGGATCGACTCACGGGTGCTCTCGGCTTGTTGATCCGGATAATCACCATCCTCCATGTTCTATTTTTCGTCAGCCAGAAGATGGCCGAGGAGGAGCGCAGACATGTGAAGCTGACGGTTTTCTGATGAGTGATGAATGCAATTGGTTCCGGGAGAGAAACTAAACGAGCTCGGACATCCACCACCACCACCACCACCAACCCCGAAGTCTCAGGTCGGAATCCTGCTGCTGCATTGTGCTGGACCCGCCTACTTCGCTGTCCTCGCTCCGACCATGGAAGATGGGTAATGCCTTTGATCAAGCCAACCATAACTCCAACTTCGCCTTAGTTCAGGCTGTCAATCTTCTGTCGCGTACGTGGGGCAACCTCGATGAAAGACATGGATGACGAAGGCTCATATCAGTTCACTTTCTTGACTAGTCGCTGCCGTAGTCGCGCAGGCATGGGATACTCTAGTCTCTTTCAGCAATGAAGTGGAGTATTTATGGAGGTGGGCTACTTTACGTTGCCCCAGAGTACGAAGCTTTACTGACGAGCAAGGGCTTCAGAGGAAGATTCAGATTCATCAAAGCCCTGTATTTTGGTTCACGCTATGGAATGCTAGCAGTGCAAGTGTGGGTAATTGGTGCATACTTCCAGAATCCAGAGTCTCGACTGATATGAGTGACAGGATGAACCAGTATCTGAACTTCCGCCTGCGTGTGGACCCCTCGATATGTCGAGGAGCTCTCGTTTTCAAGCCCATCGTTGCTCAATTTGGTCTCATGCTTGTCGAAATCATTCTGCTCATCAGAGGTACGCATCCTCTGAAGTTCATTCGCGGACTCGTAATGAAGCCGATATTCGGTAGTTTATGCCCTTTATAACCAGAGTTTCAAAGCAAAATATCTTCTGCTCGCCATATTCATCATCTCGACAGCGATGGAAACCATCGGCAATGCCATGGTCGTGCATGATTTAGCCAAAGCTAGAGGATGCGAGACCCCAGGTGTGGACAACAAAGCATTGGCACTTTCAGGGTTTGTTTGATCACCACTAGAGTCCTCAGTCACGGTCTGATGAATTGTCTTGAATAGGGTCGGGGCTGGTCTCTGCCAGTCTGTTATATTCATCGCCACCCTGCTGAACCTTTGCTTGGGAAGGCGGCGAAGAACGCCTCTGACATCTTTGATGCTGAGAGAAGGCGTGGTTAGCTTTATCTTACTACTTGGTGTGTTGTTCCTGTTTCACGTCGTCCACTGCGAGTCTGCGACTAACCTCCTTGCCCAGTTTTATTGGCAGTTTTGATGGCATTCGAGGTAGTTCGGGAGCTGTATGTAAAAGACGGAGATGCTAAAGGGATTGGGGAAGTTGTGTTCTCGTGCGTCCGCCATCTACTAGTGCTCTTGCTCTTATATGCTGACGTCGAACACGCTGTCCAGATGGTACTTGGCCTTAATATCCATTGCGGTGAGCTATCTCACCGGCTATTGAGCGCGTCGAGACATGACTTCGTATTTGCTGACTAGGGATCTCGTCTCATCCTCAACATGAGGCAAGTCGCAGCACAACATCTCAGTTTACTGCGGCAAGAGCCTGAACGCGATCCGACATCAAACGAGGAGTCAATATATCTCACTTCCCTGTTCGATTGACGCTGTACACCACACCCTTAGAGCTTTCATATCACCCATGGACGTCATGCAGACTCATCTCGGATTACTCATACTAGTCACTGTATAATACTGCATCTGAATCACGAACAATCGATGTCAATCAAGTCAGGGCTAAAGTCGACAGAAACTAGCTCACAGGTTTAACAGTCCAATAAGAATGCATTCAGCAACAGGATGTACACGAACAGATATAGAACGCTAGGCGACAAAACAAAACAAGTCCAGCACACAGACCTACACTCGCACACCCAACTACAACTTCTTCGTGTTCACAACGACTAACCAGACCGACGCAATACACAGTCCAACCGCCACCACCGCGAGTCCATAACAAAACGCATATCGGCACCTCTGGATCCAGGGATCGAACATTCTCCTTCCCGTCTCCGGCCTGCCCCGCACCTCCGTCAGTTTCACGCCATACATCAAATCCAGCAACCTATTCGGCTTGTCCAGCACCACAAGGATTTTCTTCATGGCCTTCGAAGACGAAGAGGGAGAAGGATGGTTTGCCCATTGTGAGGGGTTATGAGCTCCCCCAGCTGAGTCTTGCGACCCGATACCAGGACGGGAGATAAAGGGATACCCAAAGGAAATCCCCCGCATCGACCGCTTTGGGTCGTTGAGCCTTATCCTTCCGTCATCAGTGGTCTGCCGCTCCGCCACCCAGCGTGGAAGTGAAGGGTACACCTTCCCAATTCTCGCCTTCGAGCCTGGGGGGTAGCTTCTTCTCTTGCCTCTGCGCCTCTGCACTTGGTCAGCCCCACCAGAGGCAGAGTGAGCGCTCTCGATCGTGTCCTCCTTGCGCCGATGTTTGAGCTTAAGCTTCCTCGCCCGACAGCACGCAAACAACCTCGCGATCAGATACCTAAACCCCTCCATACTCCAATGTGAGTTCCAGAAATACCATTCCCACACCGTCACTTTTGGTGGCAACTCTCCCGCATTGGTGAAATGCCACCCGCCGATAAGCCAGAGGACGGGGAAAAGGAAGCCCAACCAGAACGCCCAAAATGCCGGTGTGAATGTGGTGTTCGAGGTAGCGGACGACGAGGTCGAAAAGAGGCGGAACGGCCACGGCCCCTGCCGCTTAGCCCTCATCGTTGTTGGTGAGGACGTCATCCGACCGAGGCTCTCAGCCGCAGCTCTGTCCCACCGTCTGTGGATGAACGACTCCCCTGTGGCTGAATTGGCGGAACCTGGCGTCCCTGGAGTTTGGAGGCCTCGACTGTCGGGTCTCACCAGGGCTCGAGGCAGAGACCGAATGGAACCTGAGTTGGAACCAGACGCAGAAGCAGTTGCGCTAGGAATGCGAGGTGTAGATGCCCCAGAATGGGCCTCCTTGTTCAGCGTTGCGAGTTCAAGACCCCCAGCGGCGAGCTCAGAATCATGATCCTGGTCGTCATTACCCCCGACATGCTGTTGCCTATGTCTATCACCACCAGCCGCATCCTCATTCGTCCCAGCGGTGACAAAGCTCTCAGCATGCAAAGACTCTCTGTCATACTCCTCTTCCTCCCATTCTTCCCCGTCTTCCTCGTCCTCATCATACCCGCCTTCCTCTTCACTTCCCTCCATCTCCACCTCCTCCTCGTAATAACCATCAACACTGCCTTCAATGACAGGAAGCCTATCCACCATGCCTTGTCCTAAGCCGGGGCGAATGGTGCTGGCACCCTTCGAGTGCCTGTTGGCCCTAGTCTCCCTGCTAACAGACGTACGTGGGGCAACAGAGCCCATCACGGAAAAGCGGAGATCGATAGGGGACATGGCCGGCAGAGACGGGATCTTGTGCAAAGCAGAGCTTGATCCGCTTGTTTGGGTTTCTGCGGTTGGCGAGGGGCTGGTCGTCTCAACAGTTGGAGGATGCGGAGTGACGACGGCACCTGCAACGCCTAGTGCTCCTGGAGAAATTGGAGTTTGAGCAATAGGTGTTTGCATCAACGTCGACGTCGGCGTATACATCGTCCCCGTTGGACTCGTCGCTGCAGTGGGGGTCGCAGTGGCGGGGGATATGGGGCTCTGAGGTACCTCCCGTCCACCAGCTGAGGACTGGTTGGGCGTTGTGGTTGACTGCCCAGTGTTCGGTCTGGAAGTGGACCCAACAGCCGCTGTGACTCCTTGCAGCTGAGCTTGCGCTTGTACCTGGGTCTGGGTTTGCAACTGAGGTTGAGGGCCATGCGCCGCTGGAGAGTGCGTGTGTGAATCCGACTTCGAACTCGTCTGCGACACCGTCCGATTCAGGTGTCTCGTCAGGAAAGGTGAAGGGTATATAGGCGAGGGACCTGCGGAGTAAAATATCATCAATATCAAGAGAATATATGAAGACGGGCAACCGTCATAGTCAAAGGGACTCACGAGCTATCTCGGACGCTGGACTAGCGTTTTGCTGCCCAGAGAGAGGTGTAGCACCGATGGGCGTAGTGACGGACCCTGCCCTGCTTCTGCTCCTTCCATTGACCGTCCCTACAGAACCAACAGACCCAGTCCTCACCGACCCAGTCCTCGTCCTCACCGACTCTTTATCCGCCGTGTCAGTGTTCGTATCTCTCTCTTTCTCCTTCCCGCTGACACTGGCACTAACACTAGTACTCATTGCGACCCCTCCTCCAAACAGACTCCCCACCCAACTTTCAGCACCCGGACTTGGCCTCCCCCCTCCCAGACCCCCGCTCCTCCCAAATCGCAAAGAAACGTCCCTCGAATCCGTCTCAGGACCAGGCGACATCTCCACAATGGGCGAGAGCTGCTTCACAAGCGGATGGTCATAAGCACCATTGAAGACGTCTGTCTCAACGCCTATTCCTCCACTCATAGCCTTCCCCCTGTATGTGTTCGAGCTCTTAGACGGAGCGTCACTGCTCATGCTAGTAGGAAAGTTGAGGACAACAAGGCGCTTGCCCGGAATGTTCGAGGGGCGTTGGAAGGGGTCGTCTTCTCCAGCAAGAAGATTTCCGTCATCATTCGGGTGCGGAGCAAGGGATGCACCAGTGCCAGCAATCGCACCGACTTGAGAAGATGGCACACCCCTCGACCCTGTATCATGGCCATTGAGCTGCAACTTGAGGTTCCATCGCGCTTTCGTCATCGGGCCCGCGCCGCTGTTTGCGTTGGCGTTCGAGTTGGACGCCGAGGGCGATGAACTGGCCAAACCCCAAGAGGAGGTTGGAGCTGGGACACTCTCCAAGGGGTCGTCAAAAGGAGACGTATACAGCTCCGCTTCGTCCTCATCTTCATGATCCTGTCCGCGACTAAAAGCCTTCGAGTTCGAGTGGACGGAAGCGGCTTGTTGACCCAGACCTCGCGTATGATCCGAAGTGGAAGCATTCACAGTCACAGATGCGGAAGGATAAGGATAAGGTAGAGCATACGAGGAAGCACTCGGGTGGGATGTATATTCATATTGATATTTTGGAGGAGAAGACTATACGCCACAATTGATACATGAGCATCTGAAGCTTTGCTGCAAAATAGATTGAGGACTTACACGCTCATTTCCACGTTCCAAGTCGTCTTCAGTTTCGTCGTCCACCAGACGGACGACCTCAGGAGGAGGATAAGGTGCCGGTGCTTGAGCCTGTGCGGATACACCGGTCGTTGTGCGTGGTATCAAGTTGACGTTCACATTTCTGGGCAAGCCAGTCGGCGGCATAGGGAAGTCATCCACGAAACCGGTGAATGAGTTCGGCGTGGTCCTTAATATGGGGTAGCTAATGCTGACCCCGCTGCTGCCGCTTGTCTGTGACAGCTGGATAGAGTTGGAGGCCCAGTCCCTCCTGGGCGTGGGCGTGGGTGTAGTGGGACGGACTCTGCGGCCTGCGGATGACTCCGTCACTGGCCAGGGCAGGTTGAGGCTTCGCCCTAGGGAAGAGGTGTCATCGCCGTCGTCTTGGGGGTTTGTGGTGTTGGATGATGGGAAACGCAGTCGGGAGAGGAACGACGAAAGCATGGGTCCTTGTCCTGTCTAGCTAGCTGTAGGGTTCGACGTTATCTGCCACAGTCCTGGGTACGATATCGGAGAAGAGAGATGAAGTCTTGCAGGAGTAGGATTGAAAGATAGGTCACTTGTCCTCGTCCGATGTCTGTAGTGGACAGAGACGAAGGTAGGTGTAAGATTGGGTCCAGTCCGTCCTGCGGAGTCGGATAGGAAAAGGAAGAAGGTGAATGAGGTACTGGAGAGAGTAGGAAAGGGTTGGACTACGCTTTACCTTGTCTGTCCTCTAACTCGAGGATAACGCACAAACACACTATTCACGCCCTTGCTCCCTGGTCCGTCCAGTTTCAGCGGCTCTTGCAATTCATCCGACGCACACGCACGCACACAACAGCACGCTTCTGCAACGCGACTTTGCTTTGGCCGTCCCTCGGTATATGAGACCGTGAAGCACTCGTCCGAGGCAAAAGGCTAGGGGATTCAGTCAGCAAGACGCTTCAGATACTGTTTTATAATCAAGCATACTTATATCACTCCACTTGCATCCTTCATCGATACCCTGCTTGGCCAGTACCTCCTACACCGACACTCCATAGCCGAGAGAGCCTCGAGGATATCAATCAATAGGCCTACCAAGGAAGCAGCAGCACAGGCTTCCTTCCGGGCCTGACGAGGCTTGACGCCAGCCAATCGGGAACTGATCACCAATCGCAAGTGTGCTTGATGAAGCACCTTCCCTCGATCTGACGCCTCGAGGCTACGGCAGAAGGGCAGGTTCTGTCAATGTCGTGGGTGTGATCAGCAAGCTGAACGCGAGGCAGAGATTAGGATAAGGCGTACTTGCGTGTCTTTATCCCTTGTATGGGAAGGAATGCCCCGGGTCGAAAGTACGTGTATGCGGGGTATAAGACTCGTGTTGAGATATAGGTGTCGAAGGAGGGAAGACGCTGGGAGTCCATTGTCAACAAACCCTCAGAGCGTGCTTCTGTATGTTGTTAGCAAGTCGTGCGGCACGGAAATCAATGAAAACATACCAGTGAATCAGATACGATATGATACTCTCCGCAGCAACGACATCCAGAGATAAATGAAAGGGAGCTTCATACTGCGTTGATAGCAAAACGGGAGCGTAGTGGTCGGAGACAACGTGCAGAAAAGGCTCAGGCACGCCCTTGCTGCCCACGATGCCGTCATCGCAGCACGGCCACCGGACCTTGCGCGCGCTCAACACGTTCCGAGATCATCCAAATCCGCTTGGGCCAGCTTGCGCTTTGCCAACGCTTCGAACACCGAAGATAGCGTATGTACGAAGAGTTTACTTGAACTCTGATGCCTCTTCAAGGATTGAGGTTGTAGCTTGGGCCTTGAAAGCTTCATGATCATGATCGTATGAGTGTCCCGGCCCCAACTTCCCGCTTGGCTCGCCCACCGAAGGCGAAAAGTCACCGGCGGAGTAGCCAAACTTTCAGAACCCTTACGCAGACGTGCATCTTCTATGATCTATCTTTCATAAATCCTGAAGCTTCAACAAGGCATCGTCCGTGGAAGCCAATTATACTGCTCTAAATAAATTCCCGGGGCAACCTCGCCAGTGAATTGCGCTGTGGTGTCCCAATGAAGTTCACTAGGCTAGCCTCTCCTGTCAGTCCTCAGTATCACACTCTTTCCAGACCCCACGCACGGAGAAGATCTACTACCCTCCAAAAGCGAACGGTGGGCGGGCGCATACAACCATGGTCGTGTTCGGCTCCATCCAACTTGAGGGGCTCCGAAAGAAGATACAAAACAAAGTCGAGCTGGATTCACTACAGGAGCGACGTGGACTTGGATCCACGGGAACTTCCAGCCGAGCCCTGGCCATGAAAGCGGGAATGCAGAAACGTCAGGATGACTCTGTCAAACGGTGTGAAATGTGAATGAGATAGTTGGGTGTATAAATTTAAATGAAGTACTCACCGCAGCGCGTCGGCTACGTCCCCACGTCAAGCACCAAGACTCGACATAGACATATGGTCACGTCGAGGTCATGGGCGTATGACTGCTTTGTCAGTACGGTGCTGTGATAAAAGGAAGACCATGCAGAAAAGACGAGGAGGAACAGGGAGGATATGTGATAGATAAGATTAAAAAGGAGTGGATTGGATTTGCAGTATTGGCTTCAGAGAGGAAATGTAGGGTGATACAGCAAGAGGGTAGTTCAAGGGACAACAAGAATAATAACAGCAGCAACAACAACAACGAGCAAGATCAGAAGAGGAGATATCAATGAATAAATGAATGAAAGAAAGAAGGTCTGGTAGGGCTAACTTATTTAATAGAGGTGAATAGATAACTGTAAGTCTTCCAAGTAAACGTGCAAGAGATAACACAGGAGTACGCGCGAAGGGTATGTATGGCAGAATAAAAATACGCCAAAAGAACAACAACAGACAAGTGTCATGATGGAGGGATAGTGTCGGAGGAGGAAGAGGAAGGGGGAGGAGTGGGAGTGATACAAATAGCAAACGATAGCCGTTACAGGATCTACATCGTCTGAAAAACGTTGAGTAGAATCGTTGTGAATATATAGCGGACTTGCTGCACGCTCCTACGAGCGCACCGTGATCGACGATCGATAGGTACCTTTGGTGAGTCTAGTTCTGCGAAACAGTCACTCCTGCTGGCGAGATAGACGATTCGAGTGTGTTCTTGATATGTTCGTCGTGCTCGACGGTGGGGCCCTTCTCAGCCGTGGCGACATCCTCTTCAGCAGCTGGCGTTACATCCTTCTCGGTGTCTTCTGTCTGCGACTTGGATGGCAATTCATCCTCCTTGTTGGCCGGAGGAGGCGTCGACGCATCCGAGCTGGCCTCATCCAGTTCACCAGACTTTTCTTGTGGAAGAGGAACACTCTCCGGAGCTGGCACAACCTGCTCGTCGCCTTCAGCTGGAGAGGAGGAAGGGCTCTCATCCTTCCCATCCAGATCGACCTCCTTCACACCCTGCGTCACCTCTTTGACTTCTTGGGTCTCCGTGCTGGTACTGGCGGCAGCAGGGGGAGGGGGCGTCAAGAACGTCGCGTCTCGCTGATCAGCATCAGGCGTCCCGCTCTCCCCGCGCGCCTTCTTCTTGTTCGCGGCCTCCTCGTCGGCATCGACGTCCGGACGCTCTGTCGAGCTCAGACGGCGTTTCTTCCTCCTCTGCGGGGCGTTTGAGGTCGCTGATCAGGCAGAGGTAGTGTCAGCATATCTTATCTGACTTGGAGATAAGGAAAAGAAGTGAATGAACTAATCAAGCGCGTCGCGTCATGCTCCGACCCAGATGACAATGCAAAATGAAAGCCAAGAATTCAAAGACAACTCACGATCTTCCTCCCAAGGCCTATCAGGACGCGGAATAACGCCATAGGATATTCTTCTGATGAGCCCAAACATTTTCTATGGATATGCGGTGCGCAGAGGGTCAAATAGTATAAGGGATGTGAAAGATAGGGATGTGGGGAGGAAAGAAAGACGCGACCGTGATCCGACCCTGTGCACTTGCTGGCATTCCTCGATGGCGTTTGTCCTTATTTGTACAATCTCCCTTTTCTGGTTGGTGATCGATTATTTTTCACACGGCCCTTCTTCCTTTAACGCAGAATTCACACTAATTGACAGTCCTTTCCTGCTCCAATAGCCTGAAGAAGAGAGCAAGAATATAAGTGTTGTCTTTACAAGATTTTATGTAAATGTACGTGCGTGCACAGATTACTTTTCCGATCCTTTTCATCGCAAGTCTACTGAACCCTTCGACCATCTCAGCCTACGTTGCGTCCTTGGACTCCGAGTCGCCACATGTGCATAAATGCTCATCGACATCACTTACTTCGACGGTCAGCATATCACAGGGAGCGTAGGATAATGGAACGAGGGAAGCCACTGACAATCTGACCTCACAACAGAAGACCTCAACAAAGAGGAAAAAACCTGTATAACCATTGTTGTCATCCCAAAACAATCTCTTTCCAAACCGCTCCGCCTTCTAGACCTTGGTCCAAAATCTCTTTTGCCATTGAACTCAGGGCGACGCGTTCAAACCAGCTTCCTCGCCATTCTATTAGCATCAATCGGTACTTCCAGCCCTCCTCGCCATCTATTCTGCCGTGTTCCTCCCTCTCGTCACGCCCTTCGCACAAAAGAATAAATTCATGGGTCCCTGGAACATTTGCAGCATGCCAAGCGGGGTTCAGCAGTATAGCACCGATTCGTTCGCCATCCCTTCCGAACAAGCCCGCTTTGGAAAAAGCTGCCTCCGAGGCGCCACCGGTCCCGCTGTCCACCATATCCTGGAGTCTGAATTTCATGGCAACCGTCCAAAACTGTAAAATTCCTGATCCTGGAGACGGATTATGAGTGTCGTCGAAATACATCGCTGCGCCCACGAGTGTTCTAGCTGCTGGAGTCGTTCGATCGCATTCAAATGGAAAGCGCTGCTGCAGGTGGCTTCCGTAGAAATTTCTTGGGGTTGTTGACGACCTGTGCTTCTTGGGAGCCCATACTAGTTCACAGTGCTCGATGTTGTGTGCCTTGCGCTGATACCATACGATCCACGTTCGCTGGCGGAGGGCTCTACGGATCCTCGTTATACTGTCGCTGTACCACTGGCCGATACCAAAGTGGGACTCGCCATGCCACCCGGCCCAGGACCAACTAGGTGTTCCCTCTCGACGCTTCTGAGGCGCAGGTGAAGTCCAAAGAAGGAACCAGTCGAAGTACGCGTCGGGAATTCCGTGGCAAAGGTTGGCTCTCAACTCCGCTTTCAAATACCCTATCATTCCTGCAAAGGCGTGGTAAATATCGGACTCTTTGGTCAACGACATGGTGGAATATGTTTCTATCAGTTTCTCATATTGCCTGATGTCGTCATTGGCCCCATCCTGCCGCGCTATGGTCCCGTACTTGCTGTCCCGATGCTCAACGACGAGGTCTTCACGCCATTGTTCTGTCCTCATGCATCTATAAACCACTTGGCCTCCGATAAACAGAAGACTTCTTTTAGTGAACTGTTGTTCTTGGAAGCTGTGGGCTTTCTTGTGAGTTCAGCGCCATGAATGTTCGACTTGCTACTCACGTCCATCCTCTTCGGAAATATTTACTGGTCCGCATGTAATCTTGGGATTTTGGACTGAAAGCAAGTCGAAAAGAAGGACCAATTTCTACGATGGTCTGTTCCGTTCCCCGTGTACCCGGACGCACACCAGGAAGGCCAGCGTGCGCATCTTCACCAGTAGCAGCAATAATAGTCAAGTACCCTCCGCCGTAAACGAGGTCCATCTTTGATATGCAGGCTTCCTGAATCTCTTTGTCGTTTTGAATAATGCACAGACTGTCGACCCACAGATAGCGAAAGTTCAACTCTCTAGTGACCCGAATGGCATCCCGTATCGTCTGTGGGATCCTCTTGTAATTTTCAGGACACAATAATGCTCCCCGTTTCCCCAGCACCTCTACGTTGTCTTTCCGCAGAGATAGAATGTCTCCAGCGAAGATGTTTCCCCACACATAGCTCAGTGTCAGGTAAGCTTCGCCCGCAGGTGCCCAGGCGATGCAACTGTCCTGGACGTCTATGAGGCGGAAATAGGGTATCTGTGAATGTGAGCTGGCGTCTTGATAGCTCAACACTGTAGATTTATCGCATTGGCTTCCATGCCATGTTCGACACATCGAGAGCCAGTTTTTGACCACTCGAAAGTCGATTTCGTTGGGAATCACACGTCCAAAGAAGGTCCTATAAGATGTCGGAGAATCATTGGCGAGAAGAGTGATTTCTGGCACCAAATTCATCCCTTCCGAATGTACGAGCTCACCATCTGAGCTTCGTAGTTGGGGCAGAAGTTTACGGACTCTGGGTATATGATAATCTGGTAAATGGATATCCGGAACTGGACCGTCTGTTCCCCACAAGATCACCACTGAGGCACGCCTGTCTTCAACTATCGTCTCTGCCACAGATCCGAGAGCCCTCAAAATGAGCCTACAAAGCGGGCAGCGCGATGACTTTTCATTCAGGTCTTGAAGGGTACCCAAATCGGTGATAATTTCGCTTCCTTTGCCTGTAATTCCGACGTCCGTTGAAAGAACCAAGAAATCTCTTGGGTCGAGATGCAAATTTGCGCAACTACTGCAGAGATTGTCGTTCGACCTGGCCAACGCGACTGGGACAGGCAGCAATGGAGGGATCCAGATGCCTTCGTCACTCTGCGACCAATCGCCTTCTGACTCTGACTCCCACTCATCGCTGTCCGAGATATAGATGGGCGAACGAGTTGCAGTCTCGGCATTGCTCCAGGAAAGAGCCATATCTTTTGAGTGCGTGGTCGTACTAGGTTGGAGACAAGATCTCATAGGAGTAACTTCGTATTTGCACCTGGGAAGAGCGCGGAAGAGCGTTGCGCCGGTTTTCCGAGGTGTCGCCGTCGGCCAAGTATAGTTGTTATTATTAAATCTCCAGCGATAGAGAAGGTACATTTATAGCGATAGAAGATAGTAGGCGCCGCGATAAGAGCATAAGCGCTCGGAACACATTTGCCCCGATCCGAAATCCTACCCTCCAATCTCCGCCTCCAGGACCATAATCCCCAACCGGCTCCTTAGGGGTAAAGGCTCGAAGCTTCAAGTCTGCCACGACGACGTATTATCATCACTCTCCCGTAGTCCGCGTCTTCATTTCGACATCAGTTTTACTTTGTGACAATCACTATCAGCAATGGCCGACCGTGGCGTACTGACATTGGGAGGTGATTCAAGAGCATCTTTGTGGATCGTATCCGACTGACGTAGCTTTCTTGTCCCCAAGCATCAGTCGACCTGACCTCTCCTTCTCGTAAAGCGGGATTCGACGAGGTAGATGAGAGCGATGAATGGGACTCGGAATCAGATAATGCTAATTCTGAGACCGACGAAGGAATCTGGAGACCTCCACTACTTGCTGCACCCATGCCATCAGGCAGCGCGGACAATAATCTTTGTAAGAACTGCCAAAAGGTCGGTCTCAAGCCAAGGATGTTTATGGTTCTCCCTGAAGACAAGGAAAGAGCCAACAATGCCGGCGGTTCTCAAACCACTTTGGCGACTGTCCGTCATTTGAAGAATAGGCAGGATTGTGCCTTATGTCGACTCATTCTAGGTGCCCTCGGTCATGATATTCAGCCGACAATCGATGGCAAGACAGTATCAGTAGTCATAACCTGGGATACATACGGGCCCATTCCAGATATCGCTACGCCTAACCATCACATTCCCAAGATCCGCGTCCTCAAACCTCGCGCACTAGCACCGGATGGCCGGAGGATTTATTGTACAGGCTCGCCCAAAGATCCTGAAATCACGATTCTTGCCAACGACTCCCCTAGCAATTACAAAACCTTTCTGGTTAGGAAGGTTGGAAAACAAATTAATTTCAGAATGGTGAGAAACTGGCTGCGGATGTGCGAGAAATGGCATGGCAGTCGATGCTCCTCATCCAAGCTCAGCATCCCAGCAATGCCCTATTTTCGATTGGTTGACGTCCTCAATAGCTGTGTCGCATTGGTATCCGACCAATGCATCCGCTATGTGGCCCTGAGCTATGTTTGGGGTAAAATCGACTCTCAAAGAATGCCTCTTCGACTACTACGCTCAAACGTCTCACAGCTGGCGAAACCTGGTGCACTTCTGCTTCCGAAGATTAATACAGCTGTTCCAAGAACAATACTCGACGCTATGAAGGTCGTTAGCATGTTAGGCTTTCGATATCTATGGGTTGACATGCTCTGCATCGTGCAGGATGGTCGTGATGAAGAAAAAATGTCTGCCATTCAACACATAGAAGACATATTCAGTGCAGCGCATCTTACCATCATCGCCGCTGCTGGAAGTGACTGTAATGCAGGCTTGCCGGGAGTGCGACCAGGCAGCCGGGGAACAGTTCAGAGGATTGAAAGGATCAGTCCAAATCTCCGACTCTCATTAAGGACTCAATATCAAGATTCCATCAACGATAGCCTTCCATATTATCGCAGAGCATGGCAGTGAGTAGACACGTCAGTTTCTGGAAATTTTGCTGACTTTCTGTCAGGTTCCAAGAAGAGAAATTCTCTAAGCGTAGTCTTATATTCATCGGAGGTCAGGCTGTTTTCAAATGCATGGAAAATGATCAATGGCGAGAAGACGTCTTTGTTGAACACAGAGACGCCAAGTATGGCACACCACACCGACAGTCCAATCCAGACGTCATCGAACAATGCGAGGAATTTATCAAAGTATATTCTCCGCTCAAGCTCACCTTCGAAGCCGACGTCTATCCTGCCTTTTCATCAGCCGCCAAATTCATGAAACTTCACCTGAAAGCCAACCTTTGCCACGGTATTCCCGATGCCTTTTTTGACTGGTTTATTCTTTGGACACCCAATTCACCTCAGAGGCGCCGAGAAAAGCTACCAAGCTGGTCCTGGGTTGGGTGGGAATGCACGGCAGTCACAAACATTTCCTATTGGTACAGCCATAATATAAAGCTGATCCGAAAGGCACTCCGTCGACGAACTTGGATCATCTGGTACGAACGGGATCAACACGACGAGGAAGGGTGCAGGCGTGTCTGGATTCCTCATACCCGTCCTACTTCATCGAAGCCGAGGAATTTTTACGGTAGCCACGTTGTCTCGCGGTTCCAAGTCGACTGCAGTCTTACAGAGCCGACGCCTCGTACAGTGATAGACGGACCAACATACTACGCCAGTAATGGAGAAGGCGAGCATAAGACTGCGGGTTCCGGATTCTTGCAATTCTGGACCCTCTCTGTTACATTTACACTGGCCAAGGAAAAGGATGTTGATCGAAATGAACGCGTATCATACGGCGTTCAGGTTGGACTATTTGGCAGAGATGGCTCCCAACTTGGAACCCTTTCTCTAAATCCAGAATGGGAAGCGGCCAACGTCCCAGGAGTCCACGAGTTTATTCTTTTGTGCGAAGGACGAGACGAGCCAGCAAAGGATGGGTCAGTGGATGACGACGAAGGGTGGACATACAAGATCATGTTGATTGAATGGCACGGAGATTGGGCCGAGCGCGTATCCTTAGGGTCACTCCAGAAAGAAGATCTCAAACAGGCTTTGGGTGACGGTCCTGTCTGGAAGGAAATAATTCTCGGTTAGGATATAGACCAAGGTAGTTGCGCATGGAGTGGGCAGAGAGGTGATGCTAGACCGATGAACTGAGAAGATGGTATAAAGCAAGCATAAGTACGTATGCGCATGCGAGTGTATCTATGTATCAGGTACTATACTATATTTTAATATCCGCCTCTCCCCCAACCCATCCCTACCCCGACCTCCCAACTGCAAACAAACATACATATCAAAAACCTGGAGCAAATTATAGAATAGGGATAAAAAGTGTCAATACGGATGATAGATTCCGCACAACTTTTTGCCATCCCCAACCCTCCGCCCCACCACCATCGACCATCGAAAAATAGAAGTATTACAACTCGAGCCCAAATTCCAATCCATCCAGAATCACTAAAAACGTGCTCCCTCTCACCACTCAATCCACTCCCCATACATATTCGGCCTCTCCCCTCTAATATACGCCTCGAAAGTCCTCTTCAACACCGTACTCCAATCCAGATCCCGCTTATCTTGCTCCTCCCCTAACCCATCCAGATCAACCACCCGCTCAAGGTCCTCGTCATCAATATCAACAGACGCAGGGGCGGTGGCGGCGGTGACGCCCCCAGTGATAGCCTTCTGAGCAGCGAGCGAGCGGAGCTTCTCCTTCCGCAGGGCAGCTTTGGCTTGGGTCTCACCGGCCTTGAACCGCGGTCCCAGGTCAGGGAAGTTGCGTGCTGGGTCGAAGGGTTTCCACCTGCAGATGTGAATTAGGCATTAGAAGGAAAGGGAGTAAGGAGAGAATCATACCAGAAGTTGTGGAAGTGGTATGAATATGACCCTCTGAAGAAGCCACGGAAGCCAAGGGCATGGGGTGCCGCGCTGTTCTGTGGAGGGGTGTCGAAGAATTCACCAAATCTGCAAAATAAATACCACCATCAGCAATGAACCCAAACATAGACTCAGAAACTTATACGCACTCCATAAAGTAAGGCTGAGGCGGCCTATCCCTCTGATAATTCTCCGTATTCAACCAGGCGGCATCAAACAGCGCATCTGGCAACCTCAACAACAGCCCCTCCAGATACGCGTCCGCCATATACCGCGACACCGTCATCGGGTGGAAATCCAGCCCATTCTTCAGCGCCGTCCTAAAGAGGAACGTCCCCAGCGCGGATCCCTTGTTCATGCGGAGCACTGCAGTGTTATAGTTCTCCAAGCGTGACCAGCGGTATGCAAAGGCGCCTTTCCAGCCCCAGAGCTCTTCCCAGTCACGCAGGAAGATGGTGTCGGCATCGAGGTAGATTCCGCCAAACCGGTGGCAAAGCACGAAGCGGGCCATGTCGGAGAGGATGACAGAGAGGCGGTCGTATGACGAAGATGACTTGGAGCCTGTTCGGTTGAGCATGTCGTCGTCGTCGGCTGTGCTCGTCGCGGTTGAGGTGGTGCCATTCCCCGACGCAGAAGCAGACGACTCGGGCTTCTTCTCCTTGACACTGATGATGTGTCCGCCCGAATTGAACAAGCTCTCCCTCAGCGCCCTCCACTCGTCCTTGATCTCCGGCACCCCATCCAGCTGCTCCGTCGTATTCCACAGCTTGAACTGGATCACATTCTTGAACCTCGGATGCAAGAACGGGCTTGCCCAGGGGCTCGACTTGAGCTGCTCGAACATATCATGCACCGCGTTCGGATTGGGCACGCTCGCCGCTGGACCGGGGTTGATCCACAGCCAGAATTGCGGTCGGCACACCTTGGCATCCGCTGGCCAATCCTTCAGGTGGATCCCCGTGTTCTGCGAGAACAGGAACGACAGCAGCGCGAGATACGGTTTGTCCGTGAACGGCCCTGTCCAGAACATGTGGAATATCCGGGGATTTTCGGGGTCGCATGGCGAGGGCAGGGATTGTGCGGGGCGGTGCGTGAGCGTTGGCGGGAGCTTGATGCGCGGTTCCCATTCCGCTCCTTTCTTCTTGATCAACCCTTCGTTCGGGTCGGGCTCCGCCAGCTTGCGTCCTCGTCCAGCGATCGGTTTGCGATAAAGCGGTGCTTGTGGTGACGAGCCGTCGTCGTCCTCATCTTCCGAAGAGGGATATGTCGTGTCGTCTTCTTGTTCCACGTAGATGTACTTCCAGT
Source organism: Gymnopilus dilepis (assembly GCA_002938385.1). NCBI lineage: Eukaryota > Fungi > Basidiomycota > Agaricomycetes > Agaricales > Galerinaceae > Gymnopilus > Gymnopilus dilepis. The sequence continues at coordinate 392 of NHYE01001407.1, read as the reverse complement.
CCTTCGAATCCTCCCTTCGTATCCGCTCTCCGTTGTCAAGGCCTCCTCCAAGGCGGAGCATTTCCAGGCAGTCCCGAACATACTATAAATAAGAACGAGGGTTCAGAAAAAATAGTTAGCATCCCAGAGTGCGCAGCCCATTTCACATCTCGGCGCACCTTGCCCTTGCCAAAATCGCAGTGCTTCATGATATGGTCCATATCAGCAACGCTACCCGGAACAGGACGCGGTGGGTAAGCCACATCTGGAGGGTGGCTTTGAATGTCGAGATACACTCTTTTAGGCCCGACGCCACGTCCTTCCGTGACGAACTCGGGACCTGGCGATGTATACCGTGAAGGCTTCTTTCTTTGCGGTTGCCGGGGTATAGCAGGGTTCAGTAAGGGTTTAGT
>NHYE01001406.1:16998-47103 GCA_002938385.1 Gymnopilus dilepis | reverse complement strand
GAAATTCTAAACTCGTTCCAAATTCCTACGGGAAGTCATCCACTCATGCTCCTCCTACCAGGTTCCGATATGAGGTTGACTGGAATTTCACGGCGTCCAAACCTCATGCTGCCTCATGTCAATGACCAGGCCTTTCCTCATCTTCCCAGGACACTCCGACAGCAGGACTTTGCACTGCACATACCGTCATCCTTCATTCTTCTGTCGTCAGGATGTTATGGAAGACAAAGGAAAGATCAGCGTTGCCATTGAATTTGGAGAGACCGCAAGGGACCCGCGCTCTTGTGAGAGCTCAGAGCCTTGCGGGCGGGCCCCACTCGACACCCTGGTACGTCATTCGAATGAACGTGATCATGACGTCGGCCGACCTCCCGCCCACAGCGTTCGCCCCACTCCAGTGCTGCTGCAAATTCTTTAGCTCTGTTGCGGAAATCGACGACAGTAAATTGATTGCTGGACCGCAATGTCAGAACATCACCTGCTAGGAAGATGTTGTATGTCCAAGCCAAGGTGAGCAGGAAGAAGCAGAACCAGTTGAACAACACCCGTGTAACCTCATCAAATTCGACAGCGGTGGCGTATTTAGCATTCATAACCTCGCGACACCAGGTTTTGACGCCATCCCAGACGTCATCACGAGCAGACCCTGATTTGCCCCACTATAAAGCGCACACAGACGGCTCTTTGTTTTTTCATCCCACCACACCATATTTGCTTCAGGCAACCGCGGATTCCTAAACTCAAATCCTAAAAGCCACCAAATTCACAATGAAGCTTTCCATCGTCACCCTCTTCGCTCTTGCCTTGACCGCCTCTGCGCAGGTCTCCACCATTGTGAGCGTTAGCAGGACCGCCAGCAGCAGCACCACCGTCTCGTGAGTATCATTAATCATCTCATGAAAATGCCTTATATTTATCCGGACTTCCAACAGAACGAACAGCGCTGCACTCTCCTCTGCCTCGGCTTCTGCATCATCCTCAGTAGCCTCCCTCTCCTCCTCCCTCTCCTCCGCCGTCAGCGCTCAGAGCTCTCAAGCCTCCGTTGCTGCTTCTTCGGCCTCATCTGCCCTATCAAGCGCGGCTTCCGCAGCTAGCAGCGCCATCTCCCCTGCCACCCCTTCGAACAGCAACGCCGCTGTGGCTAACGGTGCCAGCGGTGTCGCTATGGGCGTTATTGCTGGAATCCTCGCCGCTCTTGCTTAGATGCGATGACTATTTCGAACATACACATCAAGGACATTTCGGTTTAGCGAGACGATGAACGAATCGACATTGGACGTACACGACGCGGCACTGCGGTGATGCGGACGGACAAGTAGTTGTTCATTTGGATCCTGGTTGATTTTTCGTCGTCGAGCCGCTAGCATTTTGGCATACCCTTTCATACCACGCACACCCGCATTGCATATTCCCTTCGATTATTATATACTGACGGACCTTTTTTGGGATTGAATATACGTTAACGATTTGTGATGATATTCTTCACTGAGCGTTATTGAGCCTCGCAGTCATTATTACTTCACGCTTGCTTTCCATTGCGCCCAAGAGCTTTTTTTTGGCCAATTCTTCCAAGTTATTTTTAGATCAGTCTGGGCTTGTTCATCAGGCGCTTAACCACTTCGCGGTGTGCTTCCTCTCCCTCTAATTCATGTTTGAATGATCGAAAAGACATGCAATATGATGAAGGAGGCCATAAAATAACACTATATATCTCCCATCGTCGTGCACGACGTACAAATCCCGGAAAAAAAGGCAAATCCAAAAATAGATTCCTTCATTTCAGACAGGACTCAGAAACGCGACTGTCGGCTATGGCAGTCAGTCACAGACACCCATGGCATCGAGTCTCAGACCCCGCATCGCATCCAACGATCGCTCCTCCTTGGGAGGTTGGCTAGTATATAAGACAAATTGCGGCGCCCCACCTCTTCCTCACACCGCCAAGTCGAGTCGACGAACTTCCAAAGCAACGACACCCGTCACCTTCCTTCTCGAGCACCATTGAACTTAACGCCCTCATTCTCACTGTCCTCATCGCCCTCACTCGCGATCGCCACTACTAGCAGAAAATGAAGCTCTCACTCGCCGCCCTTGCTCTTTTCGCCGTGTCGGCTGCTGCTCAGGTTACGGTGACCGTCACTCCTGGTGGAGGAACTTCCACAGAAACGTGAGCCCTAATTTCCTGACTTGGAATATGCAGAATTCTCATCGTCTTCCAACCAAACCAATAGAGAGTCTTCCAGCTCAACCTCCTCCTCCGAGAGCACGACCTCGAGCTCAACTCTGCCCTCCTCCGTCTCCTCGCAGCTCTCCTCGGCCGTGTCTGCGTTGTCTTCGGTACAAAGCCAGCAGTCTGCGATTTCCTCTCTCCGGAGCTCCGCCACTTCTGCGTTGAGCAGTGTCGCTTCGGCCGCGAGCACGAGCGTCAGTCCTTCTGGGTCGAATAACGGGAGCGGCGGTTCTAATGGTGCGGGGAGGAATGGGGCTGGGATCGCGATCGCTTTGGGTACTGCTGCTGGAGTTTTTGTTGCTCTTTTCTAGATCGAGTTGTGATTGGGATGGTTGTAGGTTTTGGATCAAGGACGACATCTTCATAGTTCAGCAATTCCTCGTTTTAGTATCTCCTCACAAACTGCTTGTATCTTAGTTTGATCTTAGTCGTACTCTGTAGGCTCGAATGTGTTGTTACGGTCATTTCTTCTCCAAAGAGATTTATTCAGGCACCTTCCTCTGTTCGGCGTTTGCGAGCAGCGACGAGCTGAGCATACAGTCGTTTGCATGTAAAATTGCCGCTCGATTTTCTGCGAAATGGTTTGATGTGACTGTCATCCACCAGGAACAGAACCGAAAAGGGATGCCGCCTCTCTGCCGAATGTGATTACCGAACGGAAGCATTTCGCTGGGCAACAAACAAGAGCAAAAAAGCAAAGAAAAATGCTCGCTGAGTTGCATACGCCATGGCTCCGTAATTCTTGAAGCAATTCCCGAACGAAAGCCCTCGAAAGCAACTCGAAACCTTGCGCCCTGGCTTGTTGCTATTTTTACCCAGTCCTTGAGGTCACAATCACCCGACGTCGTCAAATTCGAGGCGGCAATTTCTCATGCAAATGACTGTATTTCAACCTTATCGACCAAATGATAAGATAAGGATCTCGTGACGGGTGGCGACCCAATTATGTAAGAATAAAAGTCCATCTTACACGCAGTACAGCTCCGACTCTTCCCATGTCATTGTCAGAGTCAAGCTCGCGACTCTCGTGCTGCCTAAGTTCCATTTACGTGTTCTACTCTTTCATTTTCTCAGGAATCTTCAGACGTCCCCTTGCGCTAAAGCTGTTCTACGAAACCGGATAGTCGTTCTCGAATCTCGCCTTACGTATGTATGCCTTTTGGGTAGATCCACCATGACCTGGCATCGGTGCTTTCCGAAGTTGGAACGCGACGTGAACACGTCTTCGTTGCTTCGGAACTTCTTATGAAGATTACGGCAGCGACTAAGCTTCCGAGCCTTGAATTTCTCAGCTGCAGGTTCATCGAGCATCCGACTGCCACGCTCCTGCTATCCAGGGCCTAACGAAGATCACTATAAATATTGGGCACGAGCTTAAACTTTTGCTTTCGCTGTCATGCAATGACTTCCGTCACTGATTTTCGTGTATTCAACCTCCTCATCCCATCCATGGGCCTGCGGGTTTTATGGCTTCCTGCACTGGCTGTAGCTTTCTGGCTCTGGAATTCGTATCGTCGATTCCGAGCACTCCCTCCTGGACCTCGTGGTCTCCCGATTATCGGAAATGTTCTACAGCTACCCACGAAGATGCCTTGGTTCAGGTTCACAGAATGGGCTGAGGAATATGGTGGGGATGAGTTCGCTTGTTGTCTCGTCTGGATTATATCCGACTGATATCTGATATGCACATCGCTACTGAACAGGGCCTATATTTTCTCTCAACTTGGCTGGGCAGCCCGTGGTCGTCCTCAACACATTCGGAGTTGCGAATGATCTTCTGGGTACGTTCTTCCTTTTTTCCCATGGACTCACGAAATAACTGACTCACTACTTCCTAGACAAACGTTCGGCCATATACAGCGACCGCCCGCGAATAGTGATGGCTGGTGAGATTCTGACTGGCGGGATAGCACTGCCGTTTGCTGCGTATGGCAACACGTAGGTCCCGGATTTCTCTATTTCACGAGCCGTAGTTAATGAGGTGGATCGGTTTACTTCATAAATCTATGTAGATGGCGCAACCTCCGGCGTGCCGCTCACGAAGGACTTGGCCCGCGGGCGTTGGACAGATTCCAGGACATCCAGTGTAGAGAAGCTACATTTGCTGTTCTCGACATGCTGGAAGACTCGTGTAGATGGGAGAATCATCTGAGGCGGTAAGTAAACCGTTACGTTTGTGTGCTTGGAATTTGATATTTATCATCTACACGACTTCTGTAGGGCTACAGCAGCTACCATCCTCAGTGCAGTATACGGCTGGCCTTCAATCACAGACAAGGATGACCATATCGTCGAACAAGTCCGTGGCGTGGCTCACAGAATTACAGAAGCGGTTGCTCCGGGTGCTTTCCTCGTCGACATCTTCCCTATACTCAAACATGCCCCTTTGTGGGCGGCGAAGTGGAAACGAGATGGGTTGGACTGGTTTAGAAGGCAGAGTGAGATTTTTGAAGGATTTAATAAGCGGGTGGAAGAGAAGATGGTGGGACAGCTTCTTTACTTGCCAAATCTATCACTCATATGTGGCGGAAATCCATTGGGCATGGCTGGGCTTTTAGGATTTGGCAGGCGAGGACGCTCATTCTTTTGTCTCTGCGCTTGTAGAAACCAGGCAGCGTCATAAGCTCACTGACACGGAAGCGGCATGGCTCGCGGGTATACTATTGTGTGTGATTTTCCTTCTCTACTGTCACTGGCCCATTGAATATTTCTTACTCTATTGACTAGCACAGCGGGTGCGGAAACTGTAAGCGATAACCCAAGCACCTCGCCCTGGACATTCTGATTTGGCTTTAACCGCTGCTCACTAACGATGCATTACTTGAAACAGTCATTCACGACTCTAGTGTACTTCGTCCAAGCTATGGTGCTCTACCCAGAGGCGATGCACGAAGCACAAAAGGAGCTAGACGACGTCGTAGGGCGTAGTCGTCCCCCGACGTTTGACGATCAGTCGAAGTTACCTTATGTACAAGCGTTGGTGAAGGAAGTGTTGCGCTGGAGGCCAGTTGGTCCGATGGGTGGGTATACGAACTCTACATGCTTCCACGCGGTGAATTTCGAAAATTATCAAGGTCATTTGCTTATTATGTACTGTAGGACTACCTAGAAGAGCCACTGAGGTGAGTTGTCTATTTTTCCGGACATTCGAATATTCAGACTTACTCTCAATATCCGGGGTCAGGACAACTGGTATCAGGGGTATTGCATACCGAAGGGTAAGTAAGGTTTGGTTACAATTGCATAGGCGAAGCTTGTAATTAACGGCCATGCAGGGACCATTGTTATTCCGAACATCTGGTATGGACACAGTTGTGTATCTTCAAAAAGTGTTCGGAAGTGTGACGCTTCATTCCGTCTTGATGGTGCTCAGGGCAATGCACAGGTCCGTATCCTTTCCCAGTCTCATGCACGTCCTCACAAACAATCAAGAGATGCCCAATTCTTTCCCGACTTCGACAACTTCCGCCCCGCTCGTTTCCTAGAAGATGCCACGCCTGAAAGTGCCCGCTCTGAGACCATAAGACACGCAGCCTTCGGTTTTGGAAGAAGGTACAATTCCTTTCATCAGGTTTTACCTCCTGGTTCCAGTATTCTGTATATGCTATTATGCTGCAGCCCTGACTGATCTTCGTTTACCCTATCCTGCCGTCTAGGATTTGCGCTGGCATGGACTTTGCAAGTCAGACGCTGTTCATTACGATTGCTCGGATTCTCTGGGCTATAGACATTGACAAAGCGAGAGCCCCAGATGGGACGCCGACCGTACCTCTTAGAGATAAATTTGTGGACAACGGAATTGTGGTGTACGTTTCAATTTCTTCCTCAGGACGTTGCATGAATATGTTTCATCGGGCCTTACTTCTTCACTATTTTTCAGTTCCCCAGAGCCGTTCAAGTGTACAGTCTCCGCACGCTTTCCATCTGCGGTGTCTGTGCTCCAGAAAGAAGATTTTAGGAAAGTTCAGATGAACGAGTCGGAGGCTTAGGATGATCGAAATTACATGCATGTCTTTATCTTCGTCCAAGGTTTATGTAATTCAAAGTCTGTTGATAAACAGTAACATCCGCCCATTACATAGGTGTCTGCTGCGAAGCTGAGTTGCGACAGCGAGATTACGAGCCAAGTATGACCCCTTCATGGAATGCGAATTGCCTGAATCTAATTCAAGAATTAAGACGACAAGGTGAAGGAAGCAGAAGTTGGCATTGCTACCCTTTTTGCTACATTCATGTTCGACGAGTTGGTCAGTACCCGTTCCTTTTTGACAGCAAGGCAGGACTAGGTTTCAATGGCAGAATCAGATTAGCCATCTGAAGCATCTGATACTTTTGGGACAGCGACTAAGACAGTAAATTTCAACAGAGTTGGGTATAAGTAACCTAACTGGCGAAAGCCTTCTCTAAGCGAAAAGAGTTTGCCTTTCTAAAATCTACAATCTTTGCTTTGCTAAACAGTTGTTTTTGCTTATCGGCGAAGCGATAGCTATATAACATAGGTTACAACAGAATGGGTGCCAGGAACCTCAGGGCGTCTCTGTGGATTAAAGATCCGCAACATCGGACCGTACAGACTATTTTCCCATTGGCTGCGGCTAGAAGCCCCGACTGCCCTTACCGAATACTATATAAAATGCCTGGTCTTGATTTAAATTAGGTTTGCTCACACACTGCACATATGGCTTCCGTTATCTATGTGCACAACCTACTCAGCCTACCAAATCCATCTCCAGGGGTCCTATTATGGCTTTCCGCTTTCGCTCTGGGTGCCTGGCTCTGGAAATCATATCGCCGATCTCGAGCACTCCCTCCCGGACCTGTTGGTCTCCCGGTTATCGGAAACGTTCTACAGGTGCCTATGAAAATGCCTTGGTTCAAATTCACAGAATGGGCTGCAGAATACGGTGGGAATTATTGTCCGCATACCTGAAAGTTGAATGATCCATAACTGAAATGCATATCGTCAGGACCTATATTTTCTCTCAACCTGGCTGGGCAGCCCGTTGTTGTTCTCAACACGTTCGGAGTGGCGAATGACCTTCTCGGTGTGGCCCTTTTCTTTCTTCTTCCATATGAAGGAAGGCATATCTGAATGTCTGGGTAGACAAACGTTCAGCCATATACAGTGACCGCCCGCGAATAGTAATGGCCGGTGAAATTTTGACAGGCGGATTAGCCCTGCCACTTACACCGTATGGCAACACGTAAGCCAAGGACTTCCCTCCTCCAGAGTCATAGTAAATCATTTGAATTAATTTAGATGGCGAAATTTTCGGCGTGCAGCTCACGAAGGATTGGGACCACGGGCGTTGAAAAATTTCAAGGACATCCAAAGTAGAGAGGCCACATTGGCTGTCCTCGACATGCTGGGTGATCCGTATGGCTGGGAGAAACATCTGAGGAGGTTAGTCAAAATGGCGCTGTTTGTACTACTATTTCCTAACCGACTTGACTGTTGGAGGTCCACTGCAGCCACTATCCTCACCGCCGTATATGGCTGGCCCTCGATCACCGACAAGGACGACCATATTCTCAAAGTAATCCATCGTGTGGCTCATAAACTAACGGAATCTCTTGTTCCGGGTACATTCCTTGTAGACACCTTCCCAATACTCAAACACGCGCCTCTATGGGCGGCCAAATGGAAGCGAGATGGGTTAGAATGGTTTCACCAACAGACGGAAATTTTCAAAAGCTTCAACAGTGCTGTCGAAGAGAAAATGGTGAGGTCCGACTGAGCCGTTGTGTGGCGTCCAGTGACTCATAGCAATCCTTCCAGAATTCAACAGGCCAAACTTATTGTTTCGTCTCTGGGCTGGCAGAGGCTAGACAACGCCATAAGCTCACTGAGACGGAGGCCGCATGGCTTGCGGGTATATTATTGTCAGTAGTGAAGCTCTTTCTCGACTTCCCTCAGGTTCTCAACATTCACTCTTCTTGACTAGCACGGCTGGCTCGGAAACCGTAAGTAGCAATTCATCCTGCATTCGGCCTCAAAATGCCGCTCATTGGGTGGAACAGACTTTCACCACTTTGCTCTATTTTATCCAAGCCATGGTGCTGTACCCCGAAGCGATGCAAGAAGCACAAAAGGAGCTGGATGTCATCGTTGGGCATAATCGCCCCCCAACGTTTGAAGATCAGGAAAAATTGCCTTATGTACAAGCCCTGGTGAAGGAAGTCTTACGGTGGAGACCGGTTGGACCAATGAGTATTCATCCCTCCATGTCCAATGCCATGCGCCTTATTAACTAACGCTCCCATTTGCCTCTTAGGCTTACCAAGAAGGGCCACCGAGGTGCATTCTCGATATTTTTCTCGTTCGATTATTCAGTCTTTACTCAACCGGCGCTCAGGACAACTGGTACCAGGGGTATTACATACCGAAAGGTCAGGGTGATGTCTCGAGTGCATAGGTGACTCTTTTCTGAACATCTCGAATCCACGCTCAGGGACCATTATTATTCCAAACATCTGGTACGGACACTCAGATCTACATCTTTGAGCGGACAGCTTCAGGTCTAACTGCCTATCGTGTCTCGATGACCAACCAGGGCGATGCATAGGTTTGTAATTACTCCTCAACCCTATGTAATCTCAACGTGTCCTCACAACTTGTCAAGGGACCCTCGAAATTTTCCTGACTTCGACGACTTCCGACCCGCTCGTTTCCTAGAACGCACCTCACCTGAAGACACTCACCCCGTGGGCCACACGTCCTTCGGTTTCGGAAGACGGTGGGAGGCTCGCTTACCTGTTCAATATGCTCCTTCTGATTTCGTGGGTCCCACAATCCAGGATTTGCGCCGGCATGGATTTCGCAAATCAGACGTTGTTCATTACAATTGCCAGCATCCTTTGGGCGCTGAATATCGAGAAGGCCAGAGAGCCTGATGGAACACCCATCATGCCAGCAAGAGACGAATTCGTGGATTTGGCGGTTGTTGTGTACGTGAATTGCTTCTCAGGACCTATGGATAATCAAACTGATTCACATTCGTGCTTACAGTTCACCAGCGCCATTCAAATGTATGATTTCGCCACGGTTTCCAGAGGTGTTGTCTGTCCTTCAAAAAGAAAGATCGGAGAAAGTCCACACTTGAATACCCAGGTTTTACTATGCACTCCTTTATGTAAATTCTTGTCTGAATTTTAGGTCGACTAACTCTACGATTCGGAATTTTCGAGCATGTTTCCAAAGAAAGGAATAAAAGCAAGAAAGAAGTCTATATGTAATCGCGTCAAACTCTACCTTTAACGGTTGAGCTCTGCCTTCCTGCAGAGAAATCAGCTCGAATACAAGACGCGGCTTTGGAATGGACTTACTCGCGAAGGGTGTCATAAATATACTTGTAGCTTTTTAGATTGCCTTTCAGCCTTCTGATGTCTAGGCTGTAAGTATCACTGAGACCAGCCAGTTTGGTCAGCTCGACCGTGAAGCGGACTTCGTCGGCTGGGTCATCAGCTGCAGAGCCATATAGTGTACAATTCGTGGTGCAGACATCTTCACGTCCCTGCCATTCCAAGGTCAGAAGAAAGAGATGCAATGCATACAATAAGATGTCATAGAAAGACTAACATCGTTAGAGGTGGGCTCGCCATCGTCCTCCGCACCTCTCTTTGGCCGCACACACCGAAACCTGAACTGACTCTCCTCCTGCACCTCAACGCCCATGTCGCGCAGGATCCTCTCCACCTTGGACATCACCTTGACAGGCGGCTGGGTCGTAATGGTCGTCTGATCAATCGCGCCGCGGTGGGTATCGAGGGTTATCTGATCTGCGCTTGATGCTGATGTCATAGCTGGCGTCGTCTAAGTTTGGCGGTTTTGAAGTGTTTTGAGATCGTTTTGATATTTTGTCTGCGGTTTCGTTCGTTCTGAGAGTTGAGGTGTACAGCGGCAGACGATTACTCACATAGCCGCTCAAGGGTGGAACGTCGAAGAAGAAGAGTGCGCAGCGCTCGAAAAGCACAACCCTTGAATCCAAAGTCTTTTAGAGGTGGTGGTCGTGTCGGGGAAAGGGTGGTGGTGGTGGGCAGGAACGAAGAAGTATGATCGTTCCTCATCCACCTTTGTCCTTTGTATGGACGTCGAAGGATGCTTTTCTCAGGCCTGCATATATAGCTCGTCGCATCCATCCGAGGGCCAAGGTTGATGCCTACACCGACTTCTCAATCAATCCTTCCACGAGCTCCTTGCTTGGCCTACACCTTCTCTTCCTCTTGCGAACGCGCTCTTGGAACTTGGCAACGCGCGGGCGGGCCGTAGGAGAAAAGAACCTGCAAAGAGTACAAGAAAGTACAGACCCCGCGTCGACCCCTAAAACGATTCGATTGGACGGACCTGAAATCGTCACAAACTTTTCTGGAACTTCGACACTTGGACGTCACGACGGGCGCTGTACGTTGCGAGGTCCCGGTCCCGTCCCACCTTCTGAACCTGAATAGGATCCAGGATCTATTGTTGTCAGATATCCTCAGGCTGACACGATCAGGATTGGGTCACCGTTAGAATTTTAGACGTGTTTGAGTTATGGGAAGGGAAGGGCGAGGAACCGAGGATTCGGTGCCATGAGGACGTTGGTGAGAAGCTTGAAAGAGTCGAACGATGCTCTTCAATGTGCAGCGAAATCGGGAAAGGGCTAAGGCGAGGACGCGAAAGCAAGTGATAAGATCAAGATAACAGATCAATGAAATTCCGCCATCTCAGGATCTCATCAATGATGTGTCTGTCCACTGCTGCTTGCCTTCCAGAAATCCTAAATCAAGTACATAAATAAAAAAGAAAAGAAATGCATTGAAAAAACAACCTAAAGCTACGAGTATATAAAACATAACACTCTGACCTGCGCGCGAGAACAACAGAACAGAACAGAATAAGGGGTAAGGAAGGGAATAATCACAGAAGAGAAGGGAACGTAAAATGAAGAGGAAGGAAAATGGAAGGGGAAGCAGAAAAAGTTTTAGGAATATAGACGGAGAAGGAAGAGTTTTATGGGATTAAGAGTGATGGCTTTGAGGAGGTGAGGAGGCGGCTGAGGACGCGAGAGGGTGTGTAGGAAGGGATGTGCAGCTGGCTTGATGTGGTTGTAACTCTGAGAGCTGTCGGTGCCTCAGGCGGACGTGACGTGGCGGCAACGGCTGCGCTTGGGCTTTGAAATCCGTGCCGTGTCGCGGTCTCGTTGACGTTGAGGTCGATGGCGACGACGGAGGGAGGCGAGGAAAGAAAAAGCTTGAGATTAACAGGAAAGAAAGAAAAGCAGAAAGATAGAATGAGAGAGAGAAGAAAAGCTCGCAGGAGGAAAGGAGGAGAAAAGAACAGAATGCAGAAATGAAATTGATTAGGGTATGTTGTAAGATACGACTGCGAGTTGTCCTCGGAAATTGGAAAACGAGCCCGTCACGGCATGGCATTGGCATTGGCATGACGGGCGCAAAGAAAAAGGTGGTGGGTAGTCAGAAGATTAAGAGATATGGAACAGAAAAAAAAGGAAACGGAACAGAATGGAAGAGGAAGGGGAAAAGGAAGTAGGAAAAGGAAAGGAAGAAGAATAGAGAACAGGTATCAGAACGCTGAAAACCGGATATTTGGAAGGCACGATGGAGTCAGATGGAAATATATGAGAACGAGGAGGAGAAGAGGAAGAGGAAGAGGAAGAAGAGGAATTGACAACAGGAAAGCTGGAGAACCGAGACTGAGCCCAAGTCCAGAGAAGTAGAAGTCAAAGTAAAAGTAAAAACAGAAAAAGGAACAAAGTGAAAGAAAAAAAAAATTTGCAGAACAGCCACACCACAAGCACGCTCACACCCTGTCCAGGCTACAGCCAGCCAGCCACCCTCGCCTCACCCTGACTTGACCAGGGACACACCTCCAATCCAAGGACGCCCCTTCGCCTCCTTCAGACTTTGATTTGATTCGTGGCAGAGAGGTCTGCGCGACTAGAGGAGCAAAGAAAAAGACAAAGGAAACACGTCAGCAAAACACGTTCCGCACCAGCAGCACCAGCACCAGCAAAACGGACAAGAGCGACAGAGTCAGAGAGAAATTAAAGCAAAGTTGTGTGAAAAGCAAGGAAAAAAAGAAACACTCACTCCCTTAACGTATCATACAAAAACTTATAACTCCTCAAATTCCCCTTCAACCGCCTTATATCCAGCGAATACGTATCATTCAGCCTATCAATCCGCGTGAGCTCCACCGAGAACCTGACTTCATCCCCGGCGTCCTGGCTGGGATCACCATAAGCAGGGCCCGTGGCGGGCGTGAGGAGCCTAGAGCTATCTGAGGAGCTGGGGGGCACAGGGGAGAGGGGGCTGGGCAGCGCAGAAGGCGGGGAGGCGTCCGAGGCCGAGGGGGTGGTGCTGATGATGGGTAGAGGTTCGCCGACGAGGACGGAGGACTCGTCGTCGAATGCGAGCGAGGGCTGCGAGGAGTTGGCATTGGCAGCATGCTCGCTACGTTCCCCACGATGCGAGGAGACCTGGGACGACTGCCGCCGCATGAGGAGGCCTCTGAGCATGCTCCCGCCTGTGGAGGCGAATGAGGAGGGCGAGGGGAGCGGGAGGCCGCGTTTGTCGACCTGTGAGTGGGTTAGAGCAAAGGAAAGAAAGCACCGTCAGCCTCTGCCTATCTGAACGTTGAACACAAGAGGAAGAACACATACCCCGCCACTAGCAGCGCTCCCCATCATCGTCACCACCGCCAATTCAGGCGCCTGCTGTGTCTGTCCCCCTTGCACCACCCCCTCCTTCCTTCTCTTAACCCTAACACACCGCACCTTATACTCACTCTCCATCTGCGCCTCGACGCCCATGCTCTCCAGCACCCGCCTCACATGCGCCATCACCTCGGGCGGCGGGCGCGTGGTGATGGTCGTCTGGTCCACCGCGCCGTGGTGGATCCTCAGCTGCGCGTAGGGGTGCTGGGGTGCGTGCGGGTGAGGGTGTGGGTTGTAGGAGGAGGGCGCGTGGGAGGAGGGGTGTGCGTGGGCATGGGAGGACGGGGCGTGCTTTGAAGAGGAGGTGCGTCGTTCTCGGGAGGCAGCGCCGAGGGTGACGCTGTTTCTGAACCGGGTAACAAAGCTCGGTGTCGTCGCGGACGACGGCGCTGTGCTCTCCACCGTGCCCACGCTCGCGGTCCTCGACCCTGAAGCTGAAGGCGCCGCGTGCACGTTGGTGTGCGTCGTTGCGGTGGTCGGCGTCGGTGTGGGCGGCACGGGCTTGCCCACCGCCGACGTCGGGGTGGTGACGACGACTTGGACAGGAGGGGCGTTGAGCACGTTGCTGTTCGCGCTGTTACCAGCGCTCGCATCGTCCTTGGTGGCTTGGTTGACGGTACTGCTCGACGCAGAGTATCCCCTCCTGTACTTCCCAAGTACCCCTCCTCCCTGGCCTTGCTGCTGTCCTTGAGAAGCACTAGCACCCGTAGGCGTCGGCGTCGTCTCCCTCTCTCGGTCCCCATCCTCCTCTCTTTCACCCCCACCGTACCCAGCACCAACACCCAGACTCTCCCGCCCCTTACTCTTGCTCCTAAACCACTGCATCACCTTTTTAGCTTTACTCGTCGACGCCTGGAGGCCTGCACTGTTGGCCGCCTCACCCCCGCTGCTGAACTCCTGCGAGGTGGAAGCCGACGCAGACGCAGATGCAGAAGGCGGACCCACACTCATAGGTTGATCGACCGCAGCAGTGTGCGGCACAGGCGGCAGAGGGACGTTCAACAACCTAGCGTGAGCATTGGCGATGGGCGTCTCCACCCCGTTAACATTCTGCTGTCCTTGCCCTCCTTGTCCATTCACCCCCTGCCCGCCCTGCCCGCCCTGGCCATTCACACCCAGCGCAGTCTCAGGATACACGCTCGTAATCGGCGTATGGCTCGCCCCTCCCCTCGACTTGCTCGTGCTCCTCTTCGTCGAGCCGCCCCCGGTCGCGCCCCGGATGGAGCGGGAGAAAGGCTCGACCATGACTGTGAGTGTGTTCCGGCGGGAGGTCTTCTTTTGTGCTTGGGGCTGACCTTGTGCTGGGTTCTCCTTGCCGTTGCTAGAGCTGGTGTTCTCCTTGTTCGCCTTGGCCTCCGCGGACGATACAGCGGTCGTCGGTGTAGCAGCATCATCCCCAGCACCTGCTTCCTGCTGAGTAGTAGAGCCAGACCCAATCCCAAAAATCTTCCCCAACCCCATCCTGTCCACACTCGACTTGCCCTTCCTGTGTCCTCCCTTAACGGAAGACATCGAGCCCGTATCTTTCTGGCTCTCCTTGTCTCTTTGGGACTCTTTGTCCTTGGCCGAGGAGACGGAGGCGGTGGATGAGATATCCCTCTCCTTCTCAGAGGCGGGTGTGGGCAACGGCGGCAATCCTTGTCCCCCTGAACCTCCTGTGGCAGAAGAGGAGGGCGCGGAAGGAGGCGCGCTCTGCGGCACCGGCGGAATACTCGCGCTCAACTCCCCATTCGCATTTGCGCTGGCAGTGGTACCGTTGAGTGCCAGCTCAGCAGGCCTTGCCCCACTCCCGCCTTTGGTGGGTGTAGCTGAGGCGGAAGCTGAGGCCGAGGGGGGCGGGGAGCGGTATGCAGAGGGCACCTGCTGTCCTTGCTGTTGCTGGCCACCTTGTTGCTGTTGATTTTGTGAAATTTGTTGAGACTGGCTCTGGCTTTGTGAGCCCCTCCTCTCCTTCTCCTTCGGAGGTGAAGCAGGTTGTCCGCCCTGGTTCTTGCTCTGTCCCTGACTGCTGCTCCTCCTCCTCCCCCTCGAGTTCGCAGAAGGATCATCGTACTCCACCTGGATCGTATGTCTGAACTTGTCCCCGCCACTCCCAGAGCCTGATCCCGTCGACTTGTGCCCTTTCCCAGAAACATTCGCACCAGCAGCCGCAGCGGACGAAGGTGGTGCAGGCGACAAACCCCCAGGAGCCACAGAGGCGGAGGCGGAGGCAGAGGGAGGACCAGCGAACGGATCGTCGTCGCTCAACCCTAGAGCTTGCGGGCTCGCGTATACCTTCTTCCCAGCCCCCTGTCCTTGTCCTCCCGCTTGAGCCTGGGTGGGTGTGTTCGGCACCGTCGCTTGCCCTTGCCCTTGCCCTCTCTCTTGCTGTCCTTGTCCTTGAGGGTAACCCTGTCCTTGACCCCGCGGTGGGGACGAAAGTAGGGACTGGTCAGCATTCGATGAGTCGTACAAGTATTCCGGCTGAGTAGAGTGGGACCGCACAGCAGGCGGGGGCTGCGACACCGCGTAGTCCGGCCTGTGAGATTGGGTGCGGCTCGGCGAGGGGGCTGCGACTGTGCTCTGTCCTTGCTGCTGCTGTCCGTGTGCTTGCCCATGCTGCTGATAGCCCTGCTGCTCCCTGTGCTGCTCGCGGTGGTGCGAGTGTTGGCCGGGGTGGTAAGATTGGTGTCCAGCGTGGGCTTGAGAGTGAGCAGGGTGGGATGGAGAGGAGGCCTGGGCAGCAGCTGCGGCGTTCGCGCGCATCTGCCTCTGATACGCCTCCCGCTTCGCGCGATGCTGGTCCATCGCCATCCTCTCCAGCTCATCGACCGTCTTGCCAAACGCACTCGGCTGCCCATCAGCTCTCCCCACGCCCGCAGGGCCCACCGCGCCGCCCCCGCCCTCCCCGCCCGTCCAGTACGCCGCCAGCCACGGATGGCGCATCACCCCCTCCAGGCTCGTGCGCCTCTTCGGGTCCGGAACCAACATCATCGACAGGAGGTCCCTTGCCTCGGGGGAGATGTAGTCCGGGAAGGAGAGGGGCGTGGACACGATGTACTTGTACAGCAGGTTGATGTTGTCCCCGTCCGGATTGGCGGGGTCGTCGTCGAAGGGGAGGTACCCCGCGAGCATGGCGTACAGGATGACGCCGCAGCTCCAGATGTCCACCGCTGACCCGACATAGAGTCCTTCAGAAATGACGAGCTCAGGCGCGGCGTAGCACGGGCTCCCGCAGCTCGTCTGCATCAGGTCGTCCGCCTTGTGCTCGAAGCGGTTCGCGAACCCAAAGTCCGTGATGATCACGTTCCTTTGTCTATCCAACAGTAAATTCTCCAATTTCAAGTCGCGGTGCACGATCTTCTTCTGGTGGATGTACCACACGCCGGAGATGAGCTGCGAGAAGAGCTTCGCGGCGTCGCGCTCGCGGAGGTAGCGGTGCGCGAGGATGTGGTCGAAGAGCTCCCCGCCGGATGCGTATTCGAGGATGATGCCGATGTATTTGTCGGTTTCGATCACGTCGTAGAGGCGCACTATGTTGGGGTGTTTGAGGGTCTGTGGGACGGTGGAGAGGAGGGGGTTAGTTTATTGTCGTGAAGTTTGAATAAGAAAGCAAAATGTGACGTTTCGTCAAAGAACGTAGAACTACTCGGAAAAATGAAAGAAACCCATACACACCTTCAACACCTCAATCTCCCTCTCAACCTTGCTCATCCTAAGACTACTATCCACATTCCCCCGCCTAATCAACTTCACCGCGACCTCCTCCCCCCACTGACTATGCAGCCCCAGCTTGACCTTGCCGAACTCGCCTTCCCCAAGCGTCTGCAGGAGCAAGTACGGCCCGAACTTGGGGATGGTGCGCCGCGGGTGGGCGGCGGCGTAGGCTACGGCCGCGGGGTGCGAGTAGACGTCGGGGTAGGGCTGGGCGGAGGGGGTCGGGGGGATGCTGGGGTTTGCGTGCTGGGAGGGGTCGTCGTGCTGCCCGTGGTGCGGGGAGTGGGAGTGCCCGTGGCTGTGGCCGTGGTGGGAGGGGGAGACGACGTTGTGCGAGGCGCGTTGGCGGCGGGAGGAGGACGAGGCGGACGGCGGCGGGGCGCTGCTGCTCGTCGGGGCGGCGACCGAGATGGGCCGTGCGCCGGCGTTGGTGGAAGAGCCGTGGCTGGAGTTGTAATGGCGCGAGGACGAGCCGGGGGTACTGCCATTGGCATTGCTGTTGCTGTAGCCCGTGTTGCTTATGTTGTTGTTCATGCTGTTGTTGTTGTTGTTATCGATAGCTGGGATCTGCAGGCTGTTCGAGGGCGCCATCTCTGCTCTCTAGAAGCCAAGCAGGTGCGTAGCCACTACTCGCAGAGTTCTACGCCGTCCCTGTGCGGATGCAGAGAGGAAATCCGACGAGGAGAGAGGAAAAATCAACGAACAAAGAACAGAGGACTGTGACAATTGGCACTGCGTGGCTTCGCTGTTTGCTGTGCTGCTGCTTACGCCTCTGGTGCCGTGGGAAGTAAACACCTTTTTTTCCTCCCTTTGAATCTCCGTGCCGCGTTCCGCTTTTCTTCTCCCCTCGTCTCAGGGGCAACGGCTCTCATGATACCCGCTCTCGTTGAAAGTTTTCTTCTCTCTGCCTTGCCTTGCCTTGCCTTGCTTCACCTGCTTGCCTGACTGCGGTCTGCGGTCTGCGTTGCTTTACATAACGCAACGAGGCGTTCTTACTCACCGCCCTTCCCAACGAACAACACACGCGTTTGTCTCCCTCTGGCACTCTCATGATCAGGCTCTGGCGATCGGAGATGCCCCGGCCATCCCTCTGATGCTGACTCGTTGACACTATCATCATCAATCAAACGTCCATACGCCGATCTGCCACTCTGAAGTGCTATGTAGTTGTGCTGCACAGAGATCTTCTCCTCAGCACTTGCTACATTTCTCTCCCCAGGCTGGAGCTCATGCAGTGCTTTGGATCTGACGGTCGACCCACCGCGTTGCCGTCAAAATTTAGCAGACTTTAGGTCGTCTTTCTCCACATGGACCTCCGGGCAGCGCAGTGTGGGGTAAACCTCTCCGTAATTATAAGCATTTCAAATCGCTTCCAATCAAGTGTGATACCCGGCTATGTATGTAGCTCCTCGACTCGGGAGTCGCAGGGCTAATCTGATTCTGCGCAGCACGCTCTGCAGAACTAGCAAAGCTCTTAAAACTTAATATAAGAACTTACAGGACCTTACAGGACCTTCCGAGGCTCAGAGCTAGAGTACTTGAGTACTTGATGGAAGGTAAAGAAGCTGGTCTACAAGGGCGGTTATTTATAGCAACCACTTCAAGTTCTGCTGCCTATTTGTCCTTGGTCGAGGAGACGCTGACATTGTGATACGGCCTTCAAGCTTCAAGCTTCAAGACTCAAGAGGGTGATCGTAATCAAAAGTCCCAAGGTCACTGCATTACAGATAATCATACAGTAGTACATATGTGTGATTCATCCGTCATGAACTCCAAGCCGAATTCCAGTTCGGATGAACATTCCAATCCGAGCCCCAATCTGCATTCCCATCTGCCTCCGCGTCGAGGGATTCCTGTGAAATAGCCCATCTGGTAAAATATATCCCATAATCTGTCGTGGCTGTACGCGAGGACGCCAGGGAGTATTGGGAGAATGAGAATTCAGATTTTGACGACGAGTCTGAGTGTCCGAGTCCGAGTGGGCGTCCGCGAGCCTTGAGAATGTAATTCAAGTTCCATCAGTACACTGGACGATCCAGAGAGTCATGACTTGAGTTTACTGTAATGTGACTGACGTTTGCACGAAGTCTTGCCCAGGCTTCTTCAAACTGCGATTGGTTGTGTACATACTTAGGCAAGGCCGAGCTGGGGTTCAGAAAGGTCTTCAGTACTCGTAAAGCCCAACAGCAAATTATGTATTATAATGTGAAATCACTGACACCTTCACATGCCGCACGAAAACGCCCATCTTCGTGTCGTCGTGAACAGGCGCCCGCTTGAGCATGTCGTTGAATTCTTTGATTGGGTAGGATAGATCGAGCTTTCTAGCGCCCGTGTGGCCATCTAGATACGTAGAATCCCAAGAGAAAAAGCAATAACACGTCGCGCGTCATGAGCCACTTGAATGACCTCAAGCGAAGTAGTAAATGATCGAAAGAACACCGCACCTGGCCTTGGCTTGACCTGCAGCCCAACGTAGAACGTTGTCGTATATACCGTCGCAGCCCCTTCGACGCCCTCGATATCTTCCTGATTTCTGCGGTCGACACTCGTCAGGTACCTCCCCCTTGCCCACAGAAAGCATTTCCTGCTCGGACATGCAATAGAACGTTTGTTCAAAGCCATGGATGAACGGATGGGCGAGCCCCAGGTGGTCGACGAATTCGAGCTTCATGACTAGTTGGCGCAGGCGTGATTCGACTGTCCTTGCCCTGCCATAAATTGAGATAAGGGAATTGAACAGCGTATTCAGATCTAGGTGTTTATTTTGACTTGTTCAGTCGAGGACTGTCAGGCTTACCATTGTACTTGAAGCTGAGCATCGATAGATGAAACTATAATCTGAAGATAATATCTGTACTTCTTGAAGAAGTCGGTGCGAGTAAACAGCTCCGAGCAGTCCGCTTGTCCAACTGCGATGCGTTCCGCAATTTGGGTCCCTGTATGACGAAGATGAATTTTGCCGAACAGTGAGCACGGTGTAATGCCAGGTGTGAAATAAGAAAAGGTTACGACCTCTCTTCAGCTCATCGGTGATGATCTGTTGCGTGAATGAATTGACGTTATGCGTCGAACACATGGCAGGGTAGGAGGGCGTGATGACTGGCATGCGATGACCTCTGTCAGATGGATAGAGCTTAGTGTAAATCAGTACATTGAAGGGGTTCGTTCTTAAGGGAAAGTAAAGACACGACCATGCGGGGCTCACCCTAGGATTCCAGACCCTGACAGCTAAAGGTCCGTCCGTGATGTACTTCAGAAGAACAGGCTGGGGCCACGTCCTTGATATCGATTGAAAACGGCCACTAAGGAGGAAAAACAAGAATTTAGACAAACCATTGCGCCATAACGAAAAAGAAGCGGCTGATGATAGTCCAGATGTTGCCATTCGGGTACAGCTGGCATATCCGAGCGACGAGGATCGCCCAGGATACCCCTCCTAGGAAGCCATGGACGTTCGATAAGATCGCCCTTCCTATATCGATGGGGCGTGAGGTGATCAACGGTGCAGGAAAGGGCAGAAACTCACTTTGTGCCCAGAGCCTGACACACCGCAGCGCAGAGCGGAAGACCTCTACATTTGGCACCGACCTCAAGATCTCATCGTTCACACGAGGACCTGTAATTTCAGCAATAAGCCACGAACGTTAACGCCCGTAGACGGGCTAGAAAGGGCTTGCAGACCGTTTAGACTGCGAATGCATCTCTCATCCAGATTGCGCAGCAGGTTGTCGTCCTCGATGGACAAATCGGAGGGCACAGTCGGTAGGTCCACTCTAGCGAAAAGGATGTCCAGAAGAACGCCAGACACGTCGGCTTGAATGATAGGTACATATGCGTCGGGAACTCCCTATATATTTGTATCAAGCCGGTAGATAATCTAATCATACTTAGATGCAGAAGTTCAGTACTCACTGTGATTCTCGTAACGCCTTCCATGCCCTTCAACATGGGCTCAAAGAGCTCAAAGAACTGATAGCGCGGTACATGTCTAGGAGCCACGCATAGGATGTCGATGGTTGTGCCTGGATCATGTACGCCGAGCCTATACGACCCGAAAGTGAGCACCTTGCCTCGTATGTTGCTCAGAGCATCCTCCGGTAGGCCTTGGGCAAGCCCTACTTTCTTGATGAATTCATTCAACAACTGCTCTACTTGAGAGATGGCAGTTTCTCTGTTCAGCAGGGGGAAATGTGAAGATAGGTAAGCGGGTGTAGTAAGCAATTCGAGCGCGAGCCATGACAATCACTTGATGAAATCTTTTAGGTCAGTAGGAAGATACGAAAAGATTTCATCTAAAGTCTCTCAACAAGTCATGCATAGCAGGCCATACTCACCGAGTTCTGACTTCCTCCGGGATTTCGAATGCACTTTGCTGCCGCAACTCTTTCAATAACTTTTCTGCCATTTCTTCGTCCTTTTCCGTTGGTTTTGCAAGTGATATCGGTGGGGTGACACCAAAACTTGGAGGGCTCCTCGCAGATGTGTGGTTAGCTTTAGTATGAAGTCGAGGCAGTAGGTGTTAGTATACCTGGTCTCTGTGTTAACAGACATGATGAATGAATAAAGAGAAACGAGTGGCAGCAGGCTGTGCAACTCTCGCTCCCCTGTCGCAGACCACGTGGCTATCACGACGCGTATTGTACTCACGTGATATCCATCGTTTTCTCTCCTGCCCTCAACTTGCAGTTGAACTTGGCTCCATCGACACAGTTCCTCCAATGAACCTCAGCACGTTTGCGTTTTCCTGAAGAGTTTGGACGTCGATCAAGCATCTACTTATTTCACAACGAGTGTCTGCATCGAATATCAACATCCGAGAGGAATTTCAGGGGCTTTTGCCTCAACTTTTCCAGCGGCCCGGTCTCTTATCAACACATGGCGAGAGTCATACAATCATTCTGGCCAGTACATCCTGTCAGGTCGTTCCTTACCCTCTGTTGAAGCAAGATCATGACCCGGAAGGCCACGCATATACGTGTGGGAGCCGGGAGCGTCCAGTGCTTCAAGTCATGTGCGACGGTCCTTGGGTCCATACCCAGCATCTTGTGAGATAAAGGCGTCGCCACAGCCCCTTATCGGCTTGACTTGACTCTTGTTGTCTTGCTTGCTGATATCCTCTCTTCGTCTCTCACCCTGAGCGATGGAGGTTACTCAGGGAATTCCGATTACACCAAAGCATTGGAAGGAGTTGGTAGCTGAGAAGAAGGGGCGCCAAGCGGCCACCATCCCCAAGGAATGGATTTTGACGAATCTCCCACCCAAGGACAAGCTCAGCGTCATTGACTTCCCGGAGAAGTCTGGATTGCTTACCGCTAGAGACATTGAAATCACCAACACTGAAGTGGACGAGCTCCTCTCAAAGCTTGCGAAGGGCATTTGGTCTGCCGTAGATGTAACGACTGCGTTCTCGAAGAGGGCGGTTATCGCGCATCAGCTGGTGAGAAGTTTCACTCAAATCCTGGGTGTCTTTGCCAATGACGATTGACCATTGTGCACAGGTCAACTGCTTGACCGAGATATTTATTGAACGTGCTCTCAAGCGTGCCGCTGAGCTAGACGAACATCTGGCAACTACAGGAAAGGTAGTTGGCCCTCTGCATGGTAAGCTCTGCGCCTTCATTTCAACTCATCCCGTCTCATCGGTCACAGGACTGCCCATATCTTTGAAAGACCAAATCAACATCAAGGGCCTGGAATCGACAATGGGTAAATATTCTATTTTCAGAGCGATGAATATCATCGAACTTTCTCAACAGGATATGTCTCGTGGATCGGCCAGTACGCTGAGAAGAACTCCGTTCTCGTGGACGTCCTCGAGGCGTGCGGCGCAGTACTATACGTGAAGACGAATATCCCACAGACGCTTATGGTGCGAATCCTGCATCGTCTTCTTTCTGTAGTGTGATTATTCACCCGGAATGTTTCATACCTATCTTTTCGTTCCAAAGTGGCCAGAGACGTACAATCACATTTTTGGACGCACGCTCAACCCATATAATCGCTCCCTGACTTCTGGTGGTTCGTCAGGTGGTGAAGGGGCATTAGTAGGTGAGTTAGAACGCCTCTGGAAAGTGCCAGTCTGTGGATTCTGATGAAGATCCATAGCGCTTCGAGGTAGTCCGATAGGTAATGCGTGCCATTAGCTCTAACGTCGTCTTGGGGCGCTGATTCATCCGCAATCAAGGAGTCGGATCTGATATTGGAGGGTAAGTCATCGAGCTGTTCTTTGCGGCGCTTCTACTGATTTATGAAAAATTACTGTCAGCTCCATTCGTATCCCAGCTGCATTCAATGGATTATACGGTCTCCGTCCCTCCTACGGACGTGTGCCGTATGCGGGTTGTGTCAACTCGATGGAAGGTCAAGACTCTGTGCCCTCGGTTCTCGGTCCGCTCTCCAACAGCCTAGGTGGCGTGAAAGCGTTCATGCAGAGTGTAGCGAGTAAACATCCTTGGTTGAAAGACCCATTGGCTGTGAGGAAGCCTTGGAACGAAGAGGAATATCGCTTGGTGGAACATGGAGCTGGGAAGAAGCTATGTTTTGCCATTCTTTGGCATGATGAAGTTATTCTCCCTCATCCTCCTGTGATTCGGGGTCTGGAGGAGACGAAACGAGCGTTGCTTGAAGCTGGACATGAAGGTATGTCTATCCGGTTGATCCTTCGAGGATAAATGATAAACGAATTATAGTTATCGATTGGAAACCTCTGAAGCACGGAGAACTATATAAGACGCTTGTGAGCCGGGTCTTTCACGCTCCTTCAGGGTTAGAAGCTGATCAATTTCAATTAGGGTGCAATATGGGCCGCTGGCGCCGCAGAGGATTACCGCGTCACCACTTCCGCGACAGGGGAACCCGTCATTGCCACTATGGAGCTTGCTATTGACAACCCAGATTTTGTTCCCAGCGATATTCCAGCCTTCCGGCCTTTGGCTGAGGGTGTTTCCGCCTACCAGCTGTGGCAGATACAGAAATACAAGAGGGACTTGAGGCAGGAGTATCTTGACCATTGGAACGCCACTGTTGCTTCAACTGGCACCGGGAGGCCAGTCGACGGGATCATCTCGCCTTGTGCACCCTATGTTGCTCCACCCCATGGAAAGAACAAGTCGGTCTTTCATGATCTCGCTTTTACACCAAATTCACCTTTTTCCCTTCAGGACTGCTAGTTATACCATGACATGGAATTCTCTCGACTACACGGCTCTCGTTTTACCTACAGGACTTTTCGTCGATCCAGCAGTAGATACCAAGAAACCAGCCCATACCTTCTTCAGTGATTTTGACAAGACTAACTACGAACTCTGTAAGTTATGGCACTTCATCTCCGAACGGGATCATTCTAACATCAATTAAATCTCTTTGCAGATGACCCCGCGACATTCAAGGGTGCTCCAATATCCATACAGCTGGTCGGAAGGACCTTGGAAGAAGAAGCCGTAATCGGCATGGGGGAAATTGTCGACGCTGCGTTGAAGGAGAGGCTTGTTCCAGCCAAGTTGTAGTCGTATACTCGAGTATGTTTAATGAGATCTCTTCACTGGGCGGCTCCGGCGAGATAGAAGATACGGGTGTTCAGGAATAGCTTCCAATACCACGGTGCACCCGTCATTGGGCACTCTGCACAGGATTGCAACCTTAATTACACTGTATCACTCAAGGAATAGGAAGCCTTCAGTGAGATGTCCAATGTCGGGTGGTTATTCGGGACTTTAGAGTAGCGAAGGGTCCAAAGGAGATAACCGATGATAATGCGAATCTGAGACTGTCAACTTTACGTCTGTCGAATAATTGATGCTGGGAAAAGCCCTGGGCGTATAGGTGTTTCGATCGGATGTTAGTAAAGTTAATGTTATAGGTATTGGTTATGTACGAGAAATTCTGGAGCAGGCACAAAGGTACTGTCTTTGTGGTCATTTGACGCTCGAAAATTGTACCTCGAACTGGAGCGAGCGTACTGAGGCACAATATTCTTCGAGGAATTTGATAAGATGGACCGATGAGGATATGTTGCTATTCTGGACTGATTTGAACGGTCGGACAGATCATTGGCCGGCGCGGATGGACAGGTCCAATGGAAGTCTCTTCATGAAATGCCTTCTTGTTGTAATATCGCGTCGTCTCGTGCCTCAATAGACTGCTCTACAGGTGCAGATGCAAAAGTGAAGCCTTCTGATTCTCTGCTTTTCGTACTACTATGGAGGGACCGATCTGCACGAGCAGCAAAGAAGTGATATATATTCCTGCTTATTTTGAGCTTTGACCAGAGACAGGTATCAAAAAAAGTTAAGAGATCCACACACACAAGTGGAAGTCATTGAAGATAGGGCGGTCAGAAGGCAATCATTTCTACCGACGATTTGCTCCACATGTGAGCAGAGTTATCGGTGGATGTCTTGTCCCTTGGCCCTTAATCGAATTGTATTTAATGTCACGGACTTCGTTGGGCCTTTATAACCACCTCTGGTCGTCTTGTTTTCCCCAACTACGATGGCCAACATCACAGCTGCTCAAGCTCTTTCGTTCACCGCTGACGCTCTCAAGTTTTCTGAGCGGCCTTTGCCAAAGGCACCGACCGGATACTATGACTGGGAAGTTTCGAGTGACCCAGCTGCTGGAAGGAAGGGACATTCTCTTGTGAGCAACCTGATTGGCGAGGTCGAGGCTCTCAAGGCGAAGGGGCCCATTAAACCTGATCCTAGAATCGTCGTGAGTGATAATAGGCTCAATCAGAATGAAGGACATTACTAAGTCACTATCATGCAAGTCGGCTTTCGTCGATACTGTTCAAAATCCCCTTGCTGTCGATGACAGGAAAGGCGCGGTACGTGCATCACAAACGTCTCCTTCGACCAGAACCTACTGACGAAAATGTCTTAATCAGTTCGCAGATGGACTTGGTCTCTTGGCCAGGTTAGACCCAAACAGCGACCTGTCAAAGAAATTGAACAACAGTGTCATCAATACGCTATACAACACTATTCCTCATCCGCCTGCTTCCTTCCTTAGTCCGAAATACTCCTTCCGGCAGGCAGATGGTGGCGCCAACAACATCGAGAACCACGATATTGGACGAGCAGGAACCCCCTATGCCAGAAGCGTACAAGGAAAGGCTGGCTTGCCCAGGTCCTCTTTGCCTGATGCTGGTCTGATTTTCGATACCATTTTGAAGCGTAAAGGAGTGAGTAAAGATGTGTTTTACCCCAGTGAATCCGAGTCGGCTGACGGGATCTGCGGTCACGTGCAGCAACTCAACCATTCCGGCGGCATGTCGAGTTTGATCTTCGCTTTTGCATCCATCGTCACCCATTCGCTTTTCCGGACCGACACGAAGAACGTGTTCATCAACAATGCGAGTTCTTATCTTGACTTGAGCCCTGTATATGGAGACAGTAAGCATCTAAGTTTGTTGACAATCTCAGTATTTTATAATTGCTGGTGTCACAGATCAGGCAGCTCAGGACAAGGTTCGCGACAAGGCTCAAGGACGTGGCCTACTCTATCCAGACACGTTTTCGGAAGAACGCCTACTGTTCCTGCCACCTGCTACTAGCGTTCTTCTCGTTGTCTTCAGTCGAAATCACAATGTACGTGTTCCTGGTTGGCCCTTTGGCATTCGCAAGCTTACGCTTTCTGGCATAGTACATCGCAGAAAAAATCTTGAAGATCAACGAATGGAAGAGATGGTCCGACCCTCCACCAGCGGACGCAGCAAAGAGAGCCGCTCAAGATGAAGAAATCTTTCAAGTCGCAAAGCTTGTCAAGTATGTGGAGTTTCTCAAGTGAAGATGGGTATTGTCCTTACATATGACGTCCAGCTGTGGCCATTTCATGAGCTGCATCATGGGAGATTATGTCGCAGGGTTCCTTGGATCCTCAGAAGGCTGTAATTGGAACATGAACGCTTTCGATGTACGTCAGGTCTGGCCTCTTTCTTCTTCGTCGTCTGACAAACATGTAGGTCATCAATACTCCAGACCTCAAAGTTGCTCGCGGTCAAGGCAACCACGTCAGCGTCGAGTTCAACATTCTCTACAGGGTATTGAACCTTCTATTCTCCCCTTCACTTCATGCTGACACTACCTTCAGTGGCACGCGACTGTATCTCAACCAGATGAGAAATGGACGGAAGAAATTTTCAGAGATGTCTTCGGTGACAAACCCTTCGATCAGGTACTGCATTCCGTCTCCTGGAACCAAAGCAAACCCAACTCACCCTGCTATAGCTCACTCTCGCCGACTTGAAGACTGTTGCTCAAGTTTTCGCAGATGTTCCAGCTGAACCTTTTGAACGCACCTTTGCTGGGTACGTTTCTTTCCTGAGCGTCCTAGCATTTCGTGTTGATCCTGGGTCATAGACTCGAACGTGGTCCGGACGGGAAGTTCTCAGACGATGACCTAGCAGAAATCATCCACATTGCCACACAAAATCCTGCCAACGGCTTCCGAGGACAAGGAACCCCGCCTGTACTGCGCTTAGTGGAAATGATGGGTATCGAGCAGGCGAGGACGTGGGGCCTTTGCACGATGAATGAATTCAGGGCGTTCCTTGGTTTGAAACGTGGGTTTGCTTTTATTTTCATTCACTTGTCTGCCATACTTAAGTATTGAATGATTTCTTGCAGAGTTTGAAAGCTTCGAAGAATGGAACCCGGACCCCCAAATTGCGGTACTGTCTCTCAACTACTTTCCGCTTTGCGACGTTCTGAGCGATGTGGATAGGGTGCTGCTCGTCGTCTGTATGGGCACATTGACAATCTTGAGCTCTACGTGAGTAGGTATGACTGTAAAATCTGTCGGTTTACTGAGCTTGCTTCCAGACTGGACTACAAGCAGAGTCTACAATGCCTCTCACTGACGGGTCTCGTTTTGCCTGCGGTTATACTGTATGCCACGTCACCACCTATTCAACATCAAGTGAACCTGACACACTGCTAATCAGACAACGAGGGCCGTACTTGGAGATGCTATTGCTCTCGTTCGTGGTGACAGGTTCTGTACCAGCGACTTTTCGCGTGCGTTCTCTTCCCTTCTCGCTAGGGATTGACTAGCAATCCTTATAAACTTGAATCGCAGCAATCAACATGACGACCTGGGGATTTTACGACTGCCAGCGTGATATGAATAATGGAGGAATGGGAGGACAAAGTGATTACCTTCTACTCTCAAGCTTGCGCGACATGTAACTCACTTGGTTCAAACTAGTCCCAAAGCTGATTATGCGGCACTTGCCTCGTCATTTCCCTTGGGTACGTCGGCCTCTTGTCTTTCTTTTCCTTCTAATGAAACTTTGTTATCTTGCAGAACTCCGTCTACTCCCTGTACCCGTTCTTCACTCCGGATCACATGAAGGAAAGTCTGACACGCCGAGGACTTGAGCACAAGTACACCTTCGACCTGCCTCAAGCCGCTCCTGTGCCCAAGTTGCTGCATACCCTCACTGGTATTAGGAACGCTTTCAACGACCCGAGGCGATTCAAGATCATGTATGAGAAGTATGGGTATGGGTCGGTTCTGATGTTTGATGACGTTGCACAGTACGTTACCTTGTGGTATGGGCATTTGAGCTTGACTAACCTTGTAACTCCTTACCTTAGGCACGATAGGGACAAGACCTGGATTATGCACGCCTGGCTTCCAGACAAGAACGCCATCAATGAGCATGTCTCCTTCTATGCCTCGACGGTCAAAGCCAAGCTACAGGAAGCATCATGGTCGTGAGTCGCTTCTACGATTTTTAACCTATTTCATGACTGACCATCTACCGCAGATATAACAACGTTCCGGGAAAATATGTCGATATTGTGAAAGGCGTTCTGTATCCCACTGCTGCCCACGTCGTGGCTGACAGGATGGTGAGTAGACATCGAGCTTATCGTCCTGATGGGTTTTGATGGATCTCATTTTGCAGACCGGGGTTTCGTTGAAGACGAAGTCTAATCCGAGAGGCCTGTTCACTGAACTTGAGTTCTTTGAGATGCTCGCTACGTTGGTGCGTTTTAATCTCTCATTCATCCAGGTCGTCGACTGATTCACAAATCTCCATCCAGTTCACGTCCGTATCATCCTTTCATGGCCGTAACCATGAAATAACTCATGATATCTTTTTAGTGTAACCTTCCTTGCTTTCGACAAGAGCGAGACCCGTTTTGCCCTGGAGGAAGCCTCTGTCAAAGCTGGCACAATCATTGGAGGATTGACGGCCAAATCTATCTTGGAAGCATCTCCTTCTTCATCGCCTGTATGTCGTATTTTTCTATATCTTGCAAGTAGACGTTGATATTCGTTTTCAGAACTTCCTAGGCCGCGTTGCCATGGGTATCACATCCTATATCTGGCCTCCAACCGACAAGCCATGGTATCCCTTCCTCAGTCGGCTTGCAGCGAGCGGGCGCCCCATCGACGAGATGGTCGGTGAGATCCTTGGCGTCTCCGTTGGTGCATCTACAAATCATGCCCACGCGACTATCAACGTAATCGATTTCTACCTAGCAGACGAAAGGAAGGCAGAGCGGGAGCATATCATTGAGCTTGTCAGGCAGGGAGACGGAAAGAGGGACAAGGACGCTGATGAGTTGTTATTGGGATATGTGAACGAAGCTATGCGTACGTGTGCTTCGGTCCATATTCTTGGATTAGGCTGATCAGACTCTTTTGGGTCATTCAGGACTTCAGCCGCAATTTGAAGGAGTCTCTCGTCAAGCTGCAGTTGATGCGGTAATTGATCAAGGGCCAGGTCTTCCTCCTCTCCAAGTCAAGGCAGGTGATCATCTCAGAGCATGCTTCAGAAATGCCCACGTCAATGTGAGTCGTCCAAGTTCATTCGTCAACCTGTGTTTGACCTCCTTTTGACAATGCCAGCCGCTCGACTTCCCTGACCCACTCAAGGTGAACCCTCGCCGCCCCGCCAGCGCATGGGCTAGTCTCAACGGCACTGGGTTCCATGCCTGCCCTGGTCTGAACTATTCTCAAAGAACTACTGTTGAAGTTTTGAAGATCATATTCTCGTTGAGAAACGTCCGCCGTGCACCTGGTGATGCCGGGTCGCTGAAGAGGTTCTCGGAGACGATCCATGAGACGCCGACGGACTTCTTTGTGCAGAGGAATGGCACCGTTGGCTTTTGGCCAGGGTCGTTGCATATTGTTGTGAGTCTTGACTGCTTTGTCCGATTTATGACATTCGCTGATTTTCTTCATCATTTCAGTGGGACGAGTAGTTGTCCTACCTCCTCCTTTTCATTCCTACGTTCCTCGTTCTCTTATCTACTTCAAATATAATTGTTACTATTTAGCAATACGCAGTCATGGAAATAAATCTTGTTATTCATCAGCGCACCAATCTTATCCGTGTGATTAGAGTGTATTTGCAACCCCGGTTTTTTTGGTGCTTAACAAACAAGAACTTTTACGCTAACAAACACTTGGAGCCATTTTACGTAGTGATAAGCGACGGCACCT
>NHYE01001406.1:0-16920 GCA_002938385.1 Gymnopilus dilepis | reverse complement strand
ACGCTAACAAACACTTGGAGCCATTTTACGTAGTGATAAGCGACGGCACCTGGCGGCCGCCTTGCGAGGTGCCTCGAACACAGCGAGATTTGAGTAGACTTTGCTCCTCGAAAACTCATGGATTGCAGGTGATTATATTGACATTGCTCGGTCGACACATCGCAAGGTCATACTTGAGGAGAAAGGCAGCGAAAAGTGCTTGGACGATTTTCGACTGGATTAGATAACTGATGGCATCCCAAACACGGTAGGCCCCACTTTTCGTTTATTCTGCACTAAGAAATAAGCTAAATCTTCGTTTCCAGCGGTTGCAAATACACTCTATTGACCTTCCTCTTTCAAATTCGAATCGAGAATATATTCAGGCACAGAATCCAAACGGAATCACTGATTGCACTCTCATCGACTGACTGCGAACTGACACGTCAAATGACTTTCCGCCATTCCGAGCGATGTCCACCTGTATACTGCCTGTCCTCCTCTCTAACGTGGGTTGCGTACTCCAGTGCCCACCAGCGTTGACCAAGTCCTATCGGTAGATCCTGACCAGGCGCGGCCTTACGTCCTCTCCAGCTTCCTGCTGCACATGAATGACTCGCAACCAATCAAGACCGCATCCTCATTTCTGCCGTCCCTCAATTTTGGCAATGGCCTCATCGAAATCGCCGCGCTCACCACCCTCATTGGCAGCAGCACTGCTGGGGACCTCATCCTCGGAAACAGAGGCGCTGCAGGTATCGTGTGGGGTAGCATATCAGCGTTTGGCTCCAGCTCGGTGATAAAGGCATGCGCCAGCGCTGCCAGTCCGGGATGGTTGAGACAAATGCTCGGCCTGAGGACTACATCGTCGGATGGCACGGTTGGTATGGACTTGAGTCTCGACCGGAGGAAAAACGTGGCGAAAAGGATGAGAGGAACGTTGGATGTCCCTCTAGGAGTCTGCTCTCTTTCTTCTGACTCAGGTCATAGTGTAAGTCGACATCTTCGCCCGTCTCAAGTCAGAACACTCATTGGGATCCATCTCTTCTTAGCCAGCTAGAAAGCTATCACACTTCAGAATTCCAGACAGTTACCGCGACGTCTACGCATTTGATAGCACCACGGCTGTCATGCTTACAGAACTCTCCTCTACACCCGTGTCAGAACCGCTCGTCATCCACACTCACTATGATTATGCGTTCTACCGTGCACACCATTTACACTTCCAAGTCCTAGTCCTCGCTCTCTCCCTTCTCAAAGCACTGGAAATTTACACCCTCCTTCTGCAAGGTGGAATTGTCGTCGGTTTCCTCTCCGGCATACCATTCCTATTTTCCTTCCTTTCCGGCATCGTTTTGGAAGTACATGATATCATCACCTCCAGGCGACCCGTCGAAGTTGACGGACACCTTGACCTCGTCGCCGCATCACCTTTACCTAGCACCAAACGTCTTGGCGGACCAAAGAAAGTCATTCTAGGCGCCTCTCGCAATCCACGCACCGGACTTTGGTGGAGATTGTTTTGGCTCGCCACACTCACTCTCCAAACACTTTCGATTGTTCTGTCATATTTCCTCCTGGGTCAACAGGAAGCCGTGTTTGTTTTGACGTGGGCCGGGTTTCAACTTTTCTGGGTGATACTGAGAATCTTGATATTCAATTTGTCGGACGGAAGTCATCCAATGGCGGATAGGCCTATGAAGCCGAACAAATTGGAGTCGCTGCCTGAGTCTATGAGACTAAGAGTGGCAAATTTGGTCATGGCGGTGGGGCAGTATCAGGCGCACGTGCATCCACGCAGTGTGAACGCTTACATGGACGATTGCTTTGACGCGGAGAGTGCGAAGAAATGGCTATCACGACCGAATCTGAGTGAAGTATACATGCTTCCTCCGCCAGTATACCATTCGCAACCCCAGTCAGGACCTACACCCCACAGCTTGACGTCCTTTTCCTACGCCTCCTCTACGTCTTCATCCTCCGCTTCATCTTCCGCGCCTTCGTTTTCATCCTCTTCAACCTCTCTACGCTCTGTCAGCACTATCACTACTAACTATAAACTTCCACCCAATAACGGAATGACCCCTGTCCAGATCCTGGGTGTCATTGGCGACACCACTCTCTCTAGTGCCGCATGGATGCTAGGAGGGGAGTTTAGCTCCAAACTCGGTCCAATGGATTTATATGACACCTGCATCCTTGTCTTCCAGGTCGGACCCTCACTTTCCCCTTCCCCTTTTCACAGGTATCCACCGAACCCACAAGTTCGCAATATTATTCTGGCAGTTCCAGCAGCTCGCGTATTCTCATCTCGCAGTCCGTGGTTTGCTGTTATGCGTAATCAATCTCAAGATGGGGAGCAAGGATCTGAGCCGCTATTTGTACCGAAAGGTGCTGGTTCGAAATTGGAGACGGACGAGAAGACGTGGATTTACTGGGTGCCATGTAACAATGGCGAATGGCTCCAGATTAAACCTGGCTCGAAGGGCCCCCAGGATCACGTCGGGCCTTCTGCTGATTCGGAGGTTGGAGGGCGTCCACATGATCCGACTGGGAAACTACGGAGATGGAAAAGGCCAGTATCCAATGCGAAGACGAAGGTACAGAGTGTATTGGGCATGCAAATGGCAGAGGTGCTTGATGATGCTCAGTTGACGCGACTGTTGGGAGCTGGTAATCTGAATATTGGGTTGAGGCATGCGGGAGAGGTCAGGGATATTGTTGAGATGTCTAGGAGAGGTGTGGAGGTGTTGACCAAATTCTTGCGCTGATCCTCTTCCTTCGAAGAGATCCCTACCCGCAACTAACAGTTGCATTCGTTACTAGATGTTACTGCCCATCTATTTATTACAGTATAAAAGAGTTCAAGTTATCTAATGCGTAATATCTTTGCGTTCAGGATGCTGCTTAACTTATGTCGTCAGCTGATGCCCTGATCTGGGTTCGGGGCCCCGCGTCTATCTGAAAAGGGAGTCTACAATATGTCACAGGCAAGGTGTGCTATTCAGTATTCTACATCCAATCTGAGAGTCTGTCATGCTCTCATCCCATCACTCGTGTATTCCGTTGACAGAGGAGAATTGAATCGAAGGGATTCGTCCAAGTAAGATATCGCCGAATTATAATCAGACACTTTTGAAGTCGAATCCGAACCTCTGGCCACACGATATACAAGTAGCAGAGCTGAGATGACCTGTGAACGAATGAACGACATATCAGTCATGAATTGACGGATATCACTTACACAAGTGTGTGGAAGAAAAGATAGAGTTAGTTGTAAGGAATAGCCCGCATCCGCCGAAAAGATCAAGGTGAGATGGATTGCTTCCACAATAACAATCATGAAGCATGATTCCACGCAGATATCAATTATCCGTGTGTATATGCTTCCATACTCGTTACCGAAAATCTTCCTCAATGATTTCCTGTACATTCGAATGCGTAGGAAAATCAGAAGAGAGACAGTTGCATTGAGCAGGAGTGATGCCAGTGTCAGCGATAGCATCAATCCGCTGGCTAGGGTATCGGGTGCGGCCCGGTTTGTTAGTCGGATGCCTATGCCTTGAACGAAGATGATCACTAGGAGGCCGTATCCTTGCGCCAACAGACAAAAATAATGAGAGTTGGTGGGAGCAAAGAAATCATGAACATGAAAGCTGGCATACCTAGAAGTGCCGCAGAACACAGCCATAGCCATAATGTCAGGACGACTCTAGCGGCCTTCTGGGTGTCCTGGTAAAGTAATACACAACGCCATATCTGTAATTGTCCAAAGGTAAAGAAACGAGACACAGATCAACAAAGTTACGAGACGAGATAGGTGGCCGCCTACCATGAATGCGTCTGCTATCCAAATTGTCAAGGGGAAGCTAAGAAACGGACCCCCGAGAAGTGTCACATAGGCGCATCTCACTGGAGGATCAACCCCAGTCAGGGATAGACCTACAGTCACGGCATATTCTACAAATGCTACCGTGCTGAGCAAGATCAAGACACTGATGTAGAAGAGGAAAAACCATCTCCTCATCCACTGGGAAGTTGACGACTGGACCTCACTTGCTCTATACCTTCTTTCAACTGCTCGAAAGCAAATGACGTAGAGGTACAGGGCAGCAAGATATGTGGCTCCAGAGATACACGTTGAGACTATTTGAATCTCAAACTGCCGAGACGTTACAGCGCAGTCGGTAGGGTTCAGGAAGGATGCAGTGTTATGAGTTGCATTCCACATCTGAAAGGGCCAGGGAACGAGCTGTTGCAAGGTCAGTTTCATCGGGCTAGAAGGAAGACCTATGCGAAGGAAGGGCGAGGGCGCTTGGTTGCAGGTAGATCTTTCGTTATAAAGGCCGGATATAATCGATTGAACCATGCCTATGCAGTGTAAATGTGAGATATCGATGTAGCCTGAGTTATTTCGGGCCTTCCCTCTCTCACGGACTGATGGAGGCCTACGGAGTCGGGTAGTAAAGGCTCCCAGATCTGAGGTTTTAACAAAACGCTATCGCCATGATTTGAACCGTTTGATAACATGTCACCTCGATGACGGAGGGCTCGAAGCCTGAGGGCATTAATGAGATTTCGATGATACCTTTGCTGCAGTTAACATGAAGGCATCACATAGTTGGTTTGCCATCCTGGTGGACATTAAAACTAGTACTAGAATCTCTACGAGCCCAACTGTAAGGAGCGAGTTAATAGGGTTCTGCCAGTCGGACAGGGGAGGTTTACTTTCCTGTCCATTGGCCATTTAAACTGATCGATGCTATTGGCAGAGCAGGGGATGCCGCGAAGCCGGCGCTTTCAGAGGACATGTGACCTTTGTTGATCAAGGATGTGTGAAATTACCAAATACGCGTCAATAGGTCTTTCTTTGGAACCACCACCACCGCTGCCACAGTCGCGTCCATCCGCTGTCAGTTCTACTCTTTGTCTTTCAAACGATCTAGTGCTCACTTGGATTACAGCTTTCGTGGCTCTGTAATTTTTATTGATTTTTGGACGTTTTATCAGGTGCGAAAAACGCGTCAAAACCCCGATTTTCTCTGGCCGTGCAAATTGTCTCATTCCGAGTCACTTTACCAGCGTTTGGCGCTTTATCTCTTGAAGAACAGCACCTGAATCAACGATGCCACCTAAAAAGTCAGCTGGTGGGGGCAAGTCGCAGTCGGGTACGGTCGCGCCGAGCGCAACGGGTTCGGGGTCGCAACGAACTATTCAGACGAGGAGTCAGAAAGCTGGTCTCCAAGTACGTGCTTCTCGATTTTCATAGAAGCCTTTATGTTGATTGGATATCCTAGTTCCCTGTTGGACGTATCCATCGTTATTTGAAGCAACGGACTCAACATAATGTCCGGATCGGTGCAAAGGCGGCTGTGTATACTACTGCAATCCTTGAGTATCTGACGGCGGAGGTGCTGGAGCTTGCAGGTTCGTTCATATGTTGTCACCTTAATTGGCACCAGTGATGTTGATGGTCATTTGTCAGGAAACGCCTCCAAAGATTTACGCGTCAAACGTATCACTCCTCGCCATCTTCAACTTGCCATCCGTGGAGACGAAGAACTCGATACGCTCGTGCGAGCCACCATCGCCGGAGGAGGTGTCCTGCCATTCATCCACAAGAGCCTTACAGGAAACGTTAAAAATGCTGCGAAGAAACCCGAAGGCGCTCAACAACAGTGATCCGGTCGTTGATGAACCCTTTACATTCGTTGTCATGGACCGCCTTCTCCAGTTGGATATCTCCAGCTGCTTTTTGTTTCTCTGTCTCAATCCTTTTTGCTCCGATATTCGCCTCTCTTCCGCGTAATATGCTTTGAACTGCAATTCAGAGATGGCTATGTACGTATTACTGATTTTGAGTGTTTGTCTTCTTGTAGCTGTGGGTAACTATCCACCGATGTACACTTTCCGATTTACTCTTTACTGATGCGAAGATCCGTTGTTGCAGTCTTGTCAAACGTCGTCGACCTTAATTATAATTATATATATATCTTCCAAAGCCATCTTCGACGAAACGTCTCCATATCCGTCCCATCACATTTCAAACAGTGGGATATCGACGTCCTCCCTCGAAAGCTTGCTTCGAAGTACCTTCTTGGACAGTAAGGATACCACTGGAGTCTCAACGCTCCCAGAAGACCTAGACTGGGTCTCGTGTACGCTGAACAGGAATCAAATTTTGGAACATTGCTGCTTACGCAAAATTACACTTGTTGCAAGATTTTCGGGAGTCAAAAACCCTGCGTCCGAAGCTGCGCTGACTTCCGTGTAGTGCGGGTTAAAACGTCTCTGACTCGTGGGCAAGGCCAATTCTCTAGCGTGTCCGGGGGGTACATTGTCTCAACATACAAAGTCGTTGTGCTTCTTGTGCTCAAAATATGTCCACTCCCTGGCAGCGGCTTTCGCAGTCGGTGCGTGCGTTGTATTCCTCCAGACTTCGGAGAAGCCGTTCTAAAATTTTGTCCAGCTTAATGACGAGTTCATGACACAATCGAGTCGCCCATTTGCATCTAATTGCAAGATTCCAAGGAAACTCTTAGCCAAGGAGGACAACGGACATGCCGCCGCCAGGGTCAACATTCCGCGGCGGGATACTCCCGGAAGGAGCCGAATGTCCCGTGACTGGTGACGTCGGTATTTCGGCGAGCGGGCTGTCAGCCTCATATCCAATTCTTGTCCTCACTACCACAGCAGACACCTACGCGTTCTTTGCTCGCCGAGCGCCTTTGATACCCTTATCCTGTAATTCTTATTATTCTGGGCGTTTGCCTGCTTTTCTTGCTCAACGAGAGCTACATCAAACTTCCACTACCTTCCACACCTAAAGCTTCTTGTTTTGATGTCACCCACCCGCCCGTCTTCTGGCTCTCGACGAAACCCGTCCACTGGTTTCAAACCTTACGCTAGGGCCTCTGTTTCTATGGCTGTCTCGAAGTCTATGCCCAGTGGCTCGTCCGACAAGTCATCGCCCACATCTAGGAGTTCCGACTCGTCTCCTAATCACTCCTTTGACTCTGCGGCGGCGGACTTCAGTCGACTTGAGCGCCCTGGTTTTCCGACCTACGACCAGTACAAGCAAGTTGAACTGTCTTACTTGCAGTCTCTTACGCCTCGTAGACAAGGAAAGGCCCTCATTTCTCAGGCGATGTTTGATCGTATTTGGGATGTGCTTCATGAACCGGAGACGCCAGGCGAGACTGCTCAGTTCCGCTTTTGGGCTCGCAAGATGTTCACTGTCAGCAAAAACCACCGTGTCACTATCGGTCCTCGCGCACATGAGGACGACTCTCCTCAGGAAGTCCTTTTGCACGACGGTCTACTTGTCGCTATCCAGGAACAGCTCTACGATCTCTTGTGCTACTGCCACGGAAGTACTGGCCATGGAGGGCGGGACAAGACGTGTGCGCTGATACGGAAGCACTACACCTGGGTGCCGAAGGATCTCGTCTCGAGCTTCATTAAGGCTTGTCCGACCTGTATCATGAAGAAGTGTGGAAACGTTGACAGTGCAGCGGCTCTCAGGATCGCTCAAGCTACCGCTTCTGCCAAACCTATTAGGAAGTCTGTCTCTGCGCCTGCTCATGATGGCATGCCCGTTCTTCCAGCTATCCCCGACATCTTTCAGCCCTCCGTATTTCATCCGGTGTCAGTTCTCGACTCGTTGTCTTCTCATGCTCATGGGTCTTCATCGTCGACCAACATCCTGCCCTGGCCGCCCGTAGGAGGTCCTGCGGATGGTCCTGTATCGCAGCCTGCTTTGCTTGCAGACGATCCCCTGGAGGCGGCATACCGTGAGGCGATTCTCCGTGCTCGAGGTGTGAGGACGATCCCTGGTTTGCCAACCGGATCTCCACCAAAGGGCGTCCACGCTCAGGCTATGACTCGGGAAGTCTCGCTCTACAGAGGCCTTCCGAACGGCTGGCAGTATAAGCACGAGGATTACGCTTCGGCGCACGCCGAATTCTTGAAGCTTAGAGATCTGTCTGTCGTCGAGGAAAACGCCAACGATGCTACTCTCGGTGTCGACATGCGTGTTCGTCGCCCCCGTGTACCGAGTATAGTCCCTCTCTGGGCGCCTGACCAGTTTTCACCTGCCCAGTTTGAAAATTTGGATCCCGCCATATCTGCCATTCTAGACGCGCAGTTCGACCACCCTCCTTTACCCGCTCTTCCGCATCCCGCCGACCTAGGAATAGAAAACTTCGACGAATTTCACCGAAGGCAGGAAATTCATGGATCTAGAGACGCTATGCAGTATCTCCTCATGGCATCTGAAGCCCAGCATAGAGAAGTGATGGAAGAGGCTCGCCTTATGGGCCAGATAGACCCCACGCTCTTTCCCTTTTGCCCCGTCACCGATTCGAATTCACAATCTGCAAACGATAAAGATCACAGATCTGACAATACAGACCCCTCTACGAATTCACCTCCATACATGCATCACAGAGCTTCCACCCCTCCCAACTCCGTCAGTGCCCCTGCCGCGCAGCCTCCTTCGACGTCAACAAAGCGAGGACCCGTGCCCCCTCGACTCAATCTCGATTTTGCTGCAGAGAAGACCTTCCAGGCCCTCTTGGCGTACAGGGATAGCCTCGGAGAAGGTGGTCTCACTCCAGACAGTCCCCTCGCAAACATGGGCGACGACAGTGCGAGTCGACGCTGGTATCCCAGCAATCCCAGCCCAGCGAGCAGCGAGAGCTCTTGCGGCTCGCAAGTTTCTGCCTTCCCATGTGGCGAGGATTCGAACGACGGGAAGGAGAGCGCTCAGACGACCCCTGCGAGTTCGGCGGTCACTACGCCTGTGGAGGAGTGTGGGATGAGCGGCGCTCAGGGCATTTCAGGAGGTGGTGAGGGTGTCGCAGCGCTGATGAAGAGCGATTTCGAGGATTCGAAGGACAAATCTCTGGCGTTGAAGGTCGAGGAGCAAGAGGTCGAGGCAGCGTTGAGTGATGGAATGCAGGTCGTATGTGCACTGTGAGGATGACGGACCATTCAATGCTTGGACTAACGTATACCTTCGATTATTTATCTATTGGACGAAAACTCCAGTGCTTCAGTTTAGTGACATACTACTATGACTCAGTATTTCGCAGATCAAGGATTTAATCACCACAATACCCTAGATGATGTATATTATGATGGATTCCCTCCGTCTCTTATCTTGACCGCTGAGACGCTACGGCCCGGGGTCAATCAGGACTGATACATGCACGGGGCTGAGCATATTCACGGAAGCACGTCGTGATTGTTCAAAAAAAGTCAACGATGCATCGGCGTGGTAACTTTGACCTCCTTCTTTCCCAATTGTGTCACCAATACATCGACACTGTCGTTAGCAGGTGGCATACATGCACAGCTTGGAATCGCGAAGGATCGGTGTCAATCAGCAATGCCGTCGGAGGGTCACCAAAGAAGGTATCCTGAAGCTCCTTGAAGAAAACGCCGTTTTGGAGGTCTACAGAGAAGGTATTACGAGGCTCTTTGAAGATGGTCGGGGTACGGAAGTCACACTTGAACGGATTCTAGAGCTCTTCAAAGGCGATATCGCGCTCCCTGAATACGATGTCCATGGTCTCTACGAATATTACGACTTTCCGGACCAACCTGAAGAAGCCCATATTCTGAAACTACCTGGAGAGGTCCTGACAGAAATCTTCAAATGGAATACGAACATATTCGAGGAGGACAACTGTTTTTCCAATACACGTTCTGCATCTCAAGTCTGTCGCACATTTCGTTCGACGGTGCTGCATTTGCCCTTTATATGGGGACGTCTCTTCGAACTGCAACACTATGACGAACTCTGGAGGCGAGAACTTCTTCGACGGAGTGCGGGAGCCCCACTTTGGGTAAAAGGGTCGGTATCATCACCCTATGACAGCAGGCTTGGCTTTTTTTATTCAATTCTTCACAACTGGCCCGCAATAGAACACTTCCGCGTCAAAGTGGTAGATGCCAGGTCGCTGTCCAAAGGAGACTGGAATGTCCTCCGTCGGCCAACGACTAGCCTTCGATCACTGTCTATCGAATGGAAAGCCCAGGAATACCCCCTTGCGTTATTTACCAATGGTACAATCCCTCTTTTGCCGGACATCTTCCCATTTCTGCAGGGTTTAACCATTAGAGGACCCCTTCTGCATATCTCTCCTCTCCGAATGCCTGCGCTTCGACGTCTCGACATTTCTCTCCCATCCACCCTGCCACAAATTTTACGAGCCCTGAAATTCAAGACCAAGTTGGAATACCTCTCCCTTCGTGTTGTCCCTCTGCATCAGGGCTCGACTGCAACAGCGGACGCAGATCAGTTTCCTGACTTGCAAACAGTCAATTTACCTGAACTGACATATTTACGGATAGCTCACCCCTCACCCAGCGCCGTCGTTGACCTCTTGGACCACATCCGTCCTCGAGATGGGTGTTCCTTACACATCTGTACTGAACTGCGCCGTATGCATCTTGAACAGACAAAAAGATCATTTGCAAGCTTGCTCACCTACATTCAACCTTATCTTACAAGATGCTTGCAAGGTAGCCCATATCATCAGGTTTTCGTGTCGGTCGATGGCGGGGAGTTCCACCTCAGATGTACACCATTCACCATCGCCAGCGCTTGTAAGCGCCCATCTCTAGATTTAGATTTGTTGGACAGTGTCTTGGCCTTCTCTATCACCCTCAAGCTCGAGGAAATCGAGGCCGACATGCTGATAAATGAACATGCGGCGTGTCTTCTTTCGAACTTCGAGTTTCCTGCAGCTCAGAAACTATCCTTGAACCTTAGTGGATGGAATACAAGTGAAACGCTCGATGCATACTATCCAGCTGCGCCGTTCTTCACTTCATTGGCCTCCGTCAAATACCTACAGCTCACTCAAAGGGACATCAGATTCGTGTTGTTCCCCCAGCTTGAGACGCTGTCGCTGACGTCGCTGACACCTTTGGAATGGGTCCAAAGCAACCAAGGAACGGACAAAAGTGACAGAAAGGACAGAAGGCGTAACCTACTTCTTCGCTTTCTACAACGCCGAAAAAAGTCTGGCTATTCTATAAGCCATCTCGTTGTCACGGCATCCATATGGGATGACGACGGTTTTCAAGATGGACTGAACTATCTTGACGAGGAGGTGACGGGTCTTGTGATTCAATGGGATAACGGCCACAAGAACTTTGAATACATCTGCGGGCTGGGAGACTAACTACTTGCTAAGTGTACGCATTTTGAAAAATCCAAATCGTTGAGGTTGGTGCATGTGAGTATGTAGCCTCTCCTTGCGTCTTGATATGAGTAGTCTGAGGTGAGAATGCCCCATGAGTTCTGCTACAAAGTCCTAATACGAGTCAGAAACATCATGCTAAGGAGATAATCACCGCCTCACGTTAGGAGAAGTAGTCCATCTTCGGATCTGAAAGGCTTGAAAAGGAGAAACGAAAGCATTTGAAACATCATTATTAAACGCTCCTCTGTCGAATCACCGAGTTCATATTATTTTCCTGTCATCACCCACCACTCGACACCAAGAAAGAATATGGACGCGCACAATACATCACCACTCATCCTCCGATGCATCGTTCTGAGATCCTCATCCTCACCATCCAGCTCCCAGCACGAAATCACCTCACTTTTACCTCCTGTCCCAGCTTCGACAGCATTCACCCTTCCAACTGAGCCCACTTCCACCGTATCTCATCTCGCTCAGCGAATAGTGGACCTCAACATCGCCTGCCTTCGGCAAC
Organism: Gymnopilus dilepis; assembly: GCA_002938385.1. Classification (NCBI taxonomy): domain Eukaryota; kingdom Fungi; phylum Basidiomycota; class Agaricomycetes; order Agaricales; family Galerinaceae; genus Gymnopilus; species Gymnopilus dilepis. The sequence continues at coordinate 5,208 of NHYE01001406.1, read as the reverse complement.
TTGGCGTGAGTAGTTCAGCAGATGTGATCCTCTGGCAGGCGACGCCTGCGATAAACGCTCGACATCTGAGTGGTCTGAGGTTGGACGGGAGTTCGAGGAGGGAGGTGTCGGCGCCCTTCAGTGCGAGGCCGAAGGCGATCGTCCTTGCACCCTCCAAGGCCGTTGGCCAATACTTCCTTCCGAGATTCGATGCGAGGATGACTGGAAACATCCACCTCCTCGTACATGTTCAGACCGCTGATGGTCACGTTCGAGGTTGCACCTCGGCCATGCCACGAACATTGACGCCCCCACCTCCGTACACCCCTTGGGCGTCATCAGTTGGATTCTATATTGCTGAGCTCTTGTGTCTTGGCCGTAGTGGAAACGAGACTGACTTCAGTGGTACGTCGAAGTGTATTTCCGAAGATCGACGTAAATCAACACTGCTTCCAAGGGCTCTCGACGTGTAGCCAGGATTTTTCTTCAAGCTCCTCAAATGACCATAACCATGACGAGTACCGCCCGACCTACTCTTATGACTACGAGCGGACAGCCATGTGGAGTCACGCCACTTCAAGGCCGCTTCGGGTACGTATACGCGACTCATGGACTCTGTCGAAGTACGATATGGATGCGATTGACTTGGCGCTGATGAGAGTGAAGAAGCTTCAAGTCGAGATAATGGTAAACCGGCTGTGGACAGGTGCTGGCTTGGGCGGGGACGCAGGTTCGATCTTGAGTAACAGGACGGGGAGGTGATATTAACAGGACGGGGAGGTGAAATTTTAGGTACTGGATTGTAATTGTAGCATATATCGGACTGACCTAGATACATATATTTCGAATACAGGCGAAGCCTTCTTCGAAGCAGGAAGTCGGTTGGCAATGTGACATTGAAAGCACCTCCCTAGTTATTTCCTTTTTGACGACGTGCTCCGAGACCACCCATCGACGATACAACACCCAAACGACAATGTTGAAGGAACCTTGCTTTCACCCATCCGAAGGACCTTCACTGAATAGGAGGCTCCTATTTGATACTGAAGGTAATCGAGCGATATTGATCGAGCGACTCACATTCAATAATTCTTGACCAACGAAAGGAGAAAAGGGTAGTTTGCAAACTCTGACTCGACTTCTGTGTTATGTTTCAGCCTCTCCTACTGCCTCCTACGTTCAACATCTCAGCAAACCATTATCATCATGGGGATACCAAACTCACCAAACTTTCACAAGAAACCCGATTTCATACGGCAGGCGCCTCTCATCCTCCGTTGTATTATTCTCGAGAATTCCAACCTTTCACCGCAGTGGCCATCTCGTCGAATACAACGTCTAACACCCGTTTCGGGGGAGTTTACGGTCGCCGTCCATCATACTGCTTCAGTCTCCTGCCTTGCAAGGAAAATCATCGAGCTCGACTTGGATGCTCTCAGTTACCTCGACGGCAGCAGTTTGAGGCACGAGGCGGATTTGGTCCTTTGGGGAGCGATGCGAGGGGTTGGACTCGAGGACTTGGATAGGCTGAATCTGGATCTGAACTTGTGTTCAGGAGGAAGAGAGAACGACTCGTATATTGGACCAACGATTGTGCGAGGTCGAAGGGTTGGTTTGCTTGAGCAGTGTAAGCCTGTGGGGGAATACTTCATCCCTCAATTCGATGCACGTTCAACAAGGAATATCCATCTTTTTGTGCGGACTTACCCTAGACCTGCATCGCTACCCAGACCTCCTACGCTGGCAGCTGCGAAAATCGCCTTTTCTACTCCAGCCACCCTGTCTGACGAGATGAGACCGGAGAACGTCAATACGTGGAAATGGATCGCGCAGGTCTCAGCCTTGAGAAGATCTCGAACAGGTACAAGGCGGACCGAAAGAAGGACCGGCTTCCCCACAGCGCCTTCAGACGATGACAATGAGGATTCAGTGAACGACGCGGAGTCCCATGGTCCTACAACGCATTGGCCACCGCCGGATCAAGAGCTGCATTGGTCTGATGGAGAAAGCGCTGACATGGATGCTCCAGGACAAGACGAGGCAGAATAGAGGACGGGGACTTGCCTTGTTAGATCTGCGCCATGGAAATCGTACGATGCAAGCCACGACCGTGCCATTTTTTGAATTTTCTATCACCCCCATCACTTGCGTCATCTGTATCGAGTATTTGTAGAGCGATCGAATGTATGTAGGAGGCACTGTGAGCACATGTTACAATAGTTCAGGAGAGATCACAGTTGGGAAAGAAAGCAGAGCGTGTCGCAAGCTGTTCAAGAAAATGCCAAAAGTTGATGGAGAGAAAGAAACGATGTGTTGATGACGCGACCGCGTTATTTGTCTTGCTTTACCAACAACCCCCAGGGCCTGGCAGGATCTAATCTGATCCGCCTGATCGGATTATCTCTTAGTCTTCCACCTACTGATCTCTAACGACGACTCTCTGAACTCAAAGCGTCGGAGTTCCTTCTTCTAAACTTTGGATATGGCTAGAGTCTTCCAAATCCGACGCGTCAGACAATGCCATCCGCCTCGCATAAACCCCATAATCTGTCGACTCCGTTCTTGAGTAGGCAGAGGTGTAATACGACAACGCATCATCCCAATTGCCGCTCCTCTCGCTGTCGAGATCCCACTCTGAACGATTGCGCGACGGCCGTTCCACGGATGCTGTCATGATTTGGATCCAGCTGTTGAGGAATGGCTCGCGTGATGACTCGGGATCAAAGACGTTAAATAACGGCAGAGTCTGTGAGTTGTCGAAATTCAAAATCAAAGATTGCCCAGGGACTGGAAGTGGGGAGAACGTTGAAGGGTTTGGAGATTCGTCTGATCCGTTTGAGGTGGATGCTGAAAAAAAAGATTGCCTAGGGACTTCAGCAAGTCGGGAGAAAGGCGAAGGATTGGGAGATTCATTGTAGGGGCTCGAGTATGATGTAGGAAGTTGAAGTTGTAGGAGAGACGGAGGGTTCTCGGGAAACATCGAGGCAAGTTCCGAGACTTCGAGATCTATGACTGCAGAGTCTTGCTGTTCTCGAATGTCTTCTGGCAGTGATCCAGTTTTCACGAGTTGTGATTGTGCTGTGTGTTCAAGGCGAGTTTGGCTGCCGCCTTTCGTCTTCGCCTTCTTCGATTTTATCTGTAGTCTTCTTCTCCTTGTGACGAGCTTGCTGCGTGGGGTCCTGTTCGCCATGGATAGCCTTGATTGTTATCTGTTGTCGAGAGTCAAGTCTTGTGAATGTATCACTGTCGTGTAACCCGAACTGGTACGAGCTGTAAGGCTTCTGAGGGTAGAGTACTAAGTCTGGCGTTCCTTCCCTTCAATGGGTCAGTTAAGCGGGCGGGCAACGGAACGTTTGTTCAGCCGAGGCCCTTCGTCTTTTTATGCTTCCCGCACGCCTGATAGGCAACCACTTGCCAACCACAGCCTTTGTGGCGGTAGTGGGTATGTACGTACCATGTAGACGATAACGCCGACTGGGTATGGAGAGGCCGCTGCCCATATGTTTTTAGTACATATCCCCATTCTAAAGCGATGTCGGGCCCCGAGACTGTCAAAAACAAGAAAACTGCGAGCGCATTTTCTGTCTTCATTCACCAGAGCCTTCAACTATCGAATTAATATGCCTTGACACTACTGCGCACTGTCCGAAAGCCATTATTAGAGCAGGCCATACCCGCTCCCTTCCAGACTCTCTAGCTTTTGAACGCCAAGGCGAGGGTGATGCAGCCGGACCCACAAGCTGATAAAACTTGACGGCAGCTGCGGTAGTCGCAATAGGCTATATGCATGCACGCTCGCCCAGAGTCGAGTCGAGTCAATGGATTTGATTGACCTGAACCACTAATCCAATGCGCGCCCTGCACGAGGACGGCGCAGGATAGAAACCCAAAACGACGCCCGGCGTGCTCGTTCTGCTGACGAAAGTTGTTTTTTAGGCGGTCGTCTTTGCTTGGACTCTGAGTCGGCGGTGTAGCCGCCGTCGTGCGTCTCAGCCACCCGTGCTTCGTAGGGAAATTTGGGATTGGCGTCACGATGTTGAGGGTTTACGTTGGAAGCTGCGTAGTCTGGGCCTGCGGTGTCGACTGGAGCGCTGGCCACGTCTTGTGCATCGACGCGTGCAGCTCCGAGACTCAGGGTTTCGAGTCGAAAATCCGAGTTGCTCTTGCTTTCCAGCTTTGGGGATAACGCCATTGGAATGGGAATACCCATATCGAAGTTGAGTTCCTCTGAATCCGACTCGAGCTCCGACGAATCAGACAGCGCCATCCGCCTCGCGTAAATCCCGTAATCCGTCGTCTCTGTTCTGGACGAGGCTGAGCTGTACTCTGACGTTGACGTCGTACCGGTGTCGCTATGTGCGGGATCATGGTCAGAGTCAAAGATGTTGAGGTTGACGGAATTGAAGCTGTGTGTCACGGAATGGTGTTGCTCCGACTCCGAACCGATCTTGCTGTCGTCGTCGTCGCCATGGATATCGCAGAGTCGGAAGAAATGTATACCTTGGACGCTGTCCGTAGTTAAGTTGGGATTGCCAGCCGGGAGCAGAGGCAGCTTATTAAAGAAGTTGGGCTCAGTTGGGCGTCGACAGCTCGCAGGGTGCGGTCTACAGCTAAGCGCCGTATGGTGCAGGAGAGTTGGTCTACGCCTTGGACAGTGTGCTGCCAGCGCAATCTTCTTCTTGCGTGAATCCAGGTTTCGCTTCTTCCTGTCTGTGAGGTGCTTGCTTCGGGGTGCCGATGACCTCTTCAAGATTTTCCCCATGATTCAATCTTTTTTGGGTATTTTAGGCTGTGGGTGGATGCGCAGGTGTGTAGTACTCACGGTAAGTAGTGTAGTGTGCATACCCTGCTAAAGGGTCAAAGGATGGTTCTCCGCGTCGCCTGTGACAAAATAGTCGAGTGAGTGAACAGGTCGTCCGTCGTTTATTCCTTCTTTTTATACGTACTCACTTGCCAATGGCCATTCCCAAGGGGCCAGATAGTACGTAACTACAGCCTCCGTGGCGGTGATGAGCAGACAGCTCAAATGTCGGTCTCAGTCCGACGTAAGGACGGACGGAAGCATATCACTGTTCCGTTCTGCCAGTGTCTGGGTGTGAGTGTAAGGTGGCTTCGCACAGTCCTTTCGATGTTCTGGCTCAAGCCTTGAGAATCCGTACGCGGGTCCTGATGTCAAGGTGCGAGGTGTTGAAATAACAAACACGATGTCGTCACGGATACCCGGTGGTC